>VYXH01008222.1:958732-982067 GCA_013397275.1 Burhinus bistriatus
CGGGGAGCCGCGTCCTGACGGGGAGCCGTGCGCTACCGGGGAGCCGTGCCGGGCCCTCCGCCTCCCTCCCGCAGGGAGAACAGCCCGGTGTCCCCGGCCCCCGGTGTCCCCGGCCCCCGGTGTCCCCAGCCCCCGGTGTCCCCAGCCCCTGGTGCCCGCAGGCCGTGGCGTCCGCAGCGCCCGGTGTCCCCAGGCCCTGGTGCCAGGTCCCCACTAGTGTTCCCACCCCACCTGCTTGGGCACGCAGGGGGTGGCAGTGGGGTGGTGAGTTTTTTCCCCGAGGTTTGCATGTTCATTCCACGTGTTTCACGTTTCCACGCAAATCCGCTCTCTCTCCCTTTCCCACTGCCGTGATGACAGACCTAAGAATAGGCATCGGGACCCGTTCGCGGGTGACTTGACAAAGTCGTTGAAAACTAGCGTGGTGCTTAAAGATCGCTAAACTGGTGCCTGCTCCTGGTTTCTTGTAACTGGAAGGCTGCGGGGATGAGGCAGCCGGATTTTGGTGTGCTGCTGGCTGTAGTTACCAATGCGGATTGGTCAGAGGGAGAACGGGAGAGGCCAGTGTTTGCCTGTGCTGCAGTGTTTGTGCAAGGCCTGGGAGGCTGACCTCCAGGGCCGATGGTGTGTTTTTAGCAAAGATTAACAGCTCCTGGTGTCAGGAGTGCTGTGCGATGCTGCCTGCCCAGCTTCGGTTTCTGTTCTCGTGCTCAGATTGTATTAAAAGACTTTGACTTTTTGTTCTTAAGCCCGGGTCTCCATACGGAGATTACATTACAGAATCTATCCTTCTTTCTGGGTAACAGAATGGAAATGGGTGTAGATTACAGTGTTTTCTCTCTCACCTGCATGGGTTTGTGTTCTGTGTATGGACATGCACATACATATGAAGGACTCAGATCTGGAGTCTCTATCCACAATTGCTGGTACCCTGTTTCAGCAGCAGAACAAACAAAAAGACCCTTTTCTCCATCCTGTTACACAAATGCTCTTGTCCAGGCCACTGGTGAGCTGCTGTGGGAGACGTGTCCACAGCGATAGTCCCCATGCAGTCGTGGGGGGGGGGGTCTGGGGGAACCGGGCAAACAAACTGAACGAGTGCAGGGCCCAGAACAGGGCTTATAGCTCTGCTGCTGCCTCCTGCCCTGGAGGCAGGAGGGCTGCCCCAGTCCCAAGCACCTGTTGGGAGCACCAGCAGGCAGCCCAGCTCCTCAGGAACAGGATTTGGCCCTTATGGCAAGCACAATCTGTCATAAATCTCAGGGCAGGAGAACACAGCGTACTGAACTCCTCTTTCCTTGGCAGAGAGGGAGCTGATAAATAGTTGACCCTTTACAAGGTTTGGTGAATTATTGCTGTAAAATCCCAAACTCCTGCACACACAGCCCTGGAGACGGTGGCGACGTGGCAGCTCTCCCCATGCCCAGAGGGAGTCTTGTTGATCTGTTTGCAGGAGGTCACAGCCAGGGCCCAGATTAGCAAGCCCTGCTGTTCTCAAACTGTGAGGGGGAGCAGGATCAGACCCTGCAGAGAGATCGTTTGTCGTGCTCCATCTGCCTGCTCGTTTGGTTCGTTCTTTCAACAAACAACTGATTTCACATGACTTACACTGATCAGTTGCTCAGCTGGTGGCTTTTTGGTGCTTTGCACTTGTGAAGCCATTTAGATCAACAGAGAGGAGGTGTGAAAGCCTCTCCTCTTGGTATCCACTTCCACCCACCCACCAGCGCGGAGCACAGCAGCAGAACAGGCAGCAGCGGCACGTCCCTTCACAAGGGCTTGTGCCAGGAGGCTCCGGGCAGCAACGTGCCATGAGCGTGGTCATCGGCATAGATGTTTATTTAGCACGGCGTGAATGCAGCGTGCAAACACGGGGTGCGCGGGCAGGCTGTGTCCAGTCTGGCAGCTGCGGGCAGAGGAGGGTGGCAGCGCTGCCCGTGCTGCCTGTGCTGCCCGTGCTGCCCGTGCTGCCCGTGCTGCCCGGGCGGGCTCGGGCCGGGACCGGCGCTGGGCAAAGCCCCGTCTCTGGGGACAGCCGGGACGCGGCCGGACCCCCGGGAGATCCAGGGTTTCTAAATAGATCCCGTTCGGTGTGGTGGTGGCGATGCGGACCTGTGTCCACTAGAGGTTGTGATGAGACCAGCAAATCCTTCCTGAGGCTGCGGTGCTGGGAGCAGAAATGCAACCCGGGGGGTGCTGAGCATCGGGCTCCTCCGTAACCCCGACATCTGCCCTCCCCCTTCTTTTCATCAAGGCGTTCGGACATCTCCAGGCTAGTTGTCACAGCGGAACAGCAAGCCACAGAGGTTCACCTGGTTTTGTGGTGAGCGCAGCACCATGGGAGAATTTTTCCAGAAAGTCAGGTGTGTCCGGCAGGAAGGAAAACCGAGTGGGAACTCAGCGAGGGCTGCAACAAGTGAGCGGTGCGCTCTCGCTGCAATCGGCAGCATCCCGAGCAGTATCATCTCAAGCAATGAGATAATAGCACACAGTCTGGCTGCCAGCGGGCTGTGTGGCCGGAGATAACGGGGAATGGAATTTGTCTGATGGGGAGGTATCAGAGGCCATAATAAATGTCCTCTCTTCCTCCTCTCCTCCTTGGCAGAAAGAAAGAGGAAAGTCTGGATCAGTAGCAATAAAATGAAAATAATATCCCTTAGCCCTCTACTTCTCCTGCATTTTTGCCATTATGGATATATAAAGATGCTATTTAAAGTGTATGCTTTATGGATGTTACAGTGTCACAGACGTTTCCTTCTATACATTTTTAACTTCTCTGTCAGTGAGGAATTTGATGCAAGTATTTGGGGCTGAAGAGGCAGACTGCAGACCGATGAAGCTAAATGTGCTCACTTGGCATACAGCGTGCCACACAGAGGTCTTATAAAAGCAAAGCATGTAAAAAGGGAAGCGCAGAACATATTCAGTGTATAAATCCATCCCTCATAGCTCTAAGTCAGCTTCTGCTGGGTTCAGAAATTAATAGATAGTAAGTCACAGATGAGGCACTATGCACAGAGGTGTGGCAGGGCATCGCTGGGAGGGGAACGTGGGCGTTAGAAGTGACTGGTGTGAGAATGGCACGTCCTGCCAGTGGGCAGGGTTCTTCCTGCGGGTATTCAGGGTCAGAGCCGAGCGCTTTGTTATCCCATTTTGTACAAACAGATTTTTTTAAAATGAAACGGGCTCTGTGTGATTAAATAACACGCAGCTTTTGATCTAGACTACAAGCAGCCTCAGAAGTCAGCGTATCTTACATCCTCTGTCATTGCAATGAGTACAGCCAGTTCCAGTGGGCTTTGGGAAAAAAAAGACTAACCTTCCGTGAGCAATCCAAAAGTTATTTACTTCATGCGATTTTATTTTTCAAATATTTGAAAGTGGTTACTGAACAGTAAAATACGCTCTAAGGAAATCCTGTTACAAAACACAGGCTATATTTTAATTAGCATAACGTGCAGTTACATGGCTGGAACTGGAGCCTGCCAATAAATGTATCTTTCGGGAGTTCAGATAGATGTCTATAGAAAATACAGCATGAGCACTGGCTTTCCAATTTTCCAGTCCATCAGGATGGATTTACACTCTTGTCAGGGGTATGAAATTGCTGAATTCAGCGGTGAGATAGCTCTGTGTCTTTAACCACTTGACTCGCCAGGCACAGGGTGCTCGGTAAGGCAGGAGAGCACCGTCCCAACAGGTCTGCGGGGGGGATCACCCTGCCTGTCTGGGCACCCTGACAAGCGCCCGGCCCCCTGCCCCCCTTCAGGGCTTCAGCAGAGGGAGTGCCAGGATGAACCATGCCGATATTGAACACAGCGCATGGAGCAAGCCTGAGGACCATTGGCGATACCCGCCCGTTCCCCTTTGTTAGTGGAGGAGAGCATGGGGCCAAAGGCGAGGTTTCCAGCCGACTGCGGCTCAGGAGCAGAAACCCCAGGGTGCAACCGGTGCCAGCACCCATGGCAGTGGGGATGGGGACCTGCCATCCCTCCAGTCATGGTCTCAGGCCATCGGCAGCAGGAGTGTGTGTCCCAGGGGGGTTTAACTCTGCCGGAGGTAGCAGAGCAGGCAGGGCGGCAAACAAAAAGCACTTCAAGGTATTGGCCGTGCTGGGCCAGGATCAGCGTCCCTTGGGGAGGGCACAGGTGAAGCCCAATGAAGCTGCATTTCCACTGCTGTTTCAGAGGGAGGTCACACACACGTGGCCAAACCAGCCACAAGAAAATGCCATGGGACTGCTGCCAAAGAGGCACAGAAGGGCAGGAAGCCCCCCTGCCCGCCGCAGCAGCACCTGCCTTGCGGGAGGGGGGGTCATTGTTCCCTCTGCTGCCTGAAAGGGAAGAGGTGTTTGGCAAACGATGTGTTTCAAAGAGAGATAGAACCATCTGTAACATGTCCTAAGGTAAAAACACTGGATCCTGCGGAGCTGGAGCTCTGTGATCCCAACTGAAGCCTGGGACGTCTCCAGCCGAGCTGTGCAGCAGCGTTGCAAGGCTCTGGGCACAGGTCTGTGCTGCACGCTGCTGTCCCTGCGAGCAAAACGCAGTGTCAGGAAGGCTCTGGGGGGGCTGCAGTGGGGCGAGGGAGGATTTGGTGTCACTCTGACTCAGGTTCCTGCAGATCAGCTGCTGCTCATAACTCTCTTCCATGGCTTTCCAGAGCCCTTCCTAAATGGACCTGCTTCACAAGATCACTTTTCATGCTGATGTGCACGTGCGTGATGCCTAGGTCAGGCACACGGAGGAGACCCATGCGATACAGGTGCCTCAGCTGCTCTCGCTGCAGCCCTGAGTCCAACTCGGTGTCCAGGTAACTCAGTCTGCATGAGCCAGGATGAAGTAAAGGAGAAATGCTTTGCAGAAAGCAGCCCTTTTCCGCTGAGGTGCTAAGGGAAGGCGTCCTGCATTTCAGAGGACAGGCCACCAGCTGCACGTCTGTCTGTCTCGTCTCACATCTTGTTAACAGACAAGTTGTTAAGGATATTCTTGCACAGCCCCCTGGGGCTGGTCCGCTCTACCTGCATCCTGCTCCGGTGAAGATCTGCCTGCTGCAGCCCTGCCCCAGCAGGAGAGGAGAGCCCAGGACAGACGGACACTCGCTCAGGGAGCTTCTGCACCCCAGCCCTGAGCCCATGCCTTTCAGTGGCTCTCCTGAAGAAAGCAGAGCTGCTCGGGCAGGATGGGCTGCTCACCCGCTGCCATCCCCTGGAGCAATCGCTACAGCAACTGCACCACTGGGAAGATGAAGAAGAGGAATAAATGAACTTCTGATACTTGCCGCGATGCCCTTGTCACTCAGCTCTGTTATCTCTCAGGCTTCATCCTTAAGGATTTCAGAAATCAGAGGAGATCCACGTAGCTGGGTGGCTGGAGGAGCCTACCAGAGCCTGGGGTGGAAGAGGCAAAGCCAGGAAACAGCTGGAGAACGGGAGGCTCATTTTTCAAAACGGAGAGCGAAGCGTTGTGGATTTCTAGCAGAGCCTATGGCATAGGCTTGATAAGCAAGGCAAGCGTTGCTTATCTTCGACTTGAATCTATAGCCGTGGTCCCTATGCTTGGGGGGATGCCTGAGCAGTCATTACTGGTGCCTGTGTCCTGACACAGCTCGGTGCGCCCTGGCAGCCCCGGGACCCCTGAAAAACAGGGGTGCAGGTGATTAGCAAGGAACTGCTGGGAACTTTAAGCGTTGGGTGCTGCAGCTGGCGCAGAAAGGGAACACTCTTCCTGCGCTTTCAAGACGACACTATTTCTGGCCCAACGTCTTTCTGAGATGACATGGATGTGGAATAACAAACCCTTTGAAGCGTGTTGCTGTGAGTTAGTATCACGCTGTTAAAGCTGCTGGAGTTGCACTGATTTGTAAAAGCAGGGACCCAGCTGAGTTGCCCCGAGCTTTGTCTGCAGCCAGAGCCTGCAGGGGAGCGAGCGGGGGGAGCCTGAATTCACCCCCGCGGTCCCCCTGTGTGGACAGTTGTCCCGGGCTGGCTAGGTGCGAGGGTGGAGAGGGAGGTGACAGCCCCGTGGCACGGGGGACCCCTCTGCTGCAGCGCTCTGTCCCCACGGTGGCTGGGGGGGGGGCCAGGGCTGTGGGCACACAGAAGTAACACCGTCCCCAACCAGGACACCTCCCCTTGCTCAGGGGGGATGGTATTCCTGGGATGCTGAGAAGCTGCTTTCCCCTCCATTCCTTCTGTCACTTGCTGCGGTGCAGCTGAGGCTGACGTGCTCCCGGTGCGGGCAGAGAGCACAGCCCTGACTTAGCCATCTTTTCTTTTTTTTTTTTTTTTCCTTTTTTTTCCCTCCTTTTTCTTTCCCTGGGGAGAGACCAGAAAAGCAGCTGACCAAAAGGGACCCGAGTGCTGGCTGAACCTGGAGCTTTCCTGATGCAAAGCAAGGAAGGTCTGCCTGGATTCCCCAGCCCTGCGTTGTGCAAGGACAAGCACAGATTTGTCCAGATCTTTCTCCCCTTTCCCGACCCCAGGATCCCGTTGCCTGCAGTAGAAGGTGGAGAGCCTGAGCGACTGCCCCAAGGGCAGGGCCAGGGGTCTGGCTCTGCATCCCCTCCGGCAGGAGTAAGGGGTACAGAAAGGAAAAGGGCATTAGCACCCCCGGACAGATGGCTGCAGCGGGAAGGTACAAGGAAACTTTATGGAACCAAAAGCCAAGCTCCTGGCAGCGGGGAGGGAACGTATGAGCAGCCTGGCCACTAAACCCAGCTCTGGAGGTGTGATTCCAAATGCAAAGCTTTAGTCTGGAAAGGAAATCTGGTGCCAAATGCAAAGGCATCCAAAAATTCGAGTGTGACAGCAGGAATATATGTGGGGCTGATCCTGGAGCAGCATAATCTGCTTAGCAAAAAGGATTTTCATGTCTCTGTCCGTCTCGCTGTCTTGCACACTTGTACATTATGTGCCAAAGCAAGGATCCAAGGCACCGGGAGTTGTGCTTGGGAGAGGCAGTTCTGCAGGGGCAACCCCAGAGAAGGGACACCGAACATGGTCCCCAGGGCTGCCCGGGGGAGTTTCAGTGACGTGCTTCAGCCCATCGACAAGGGGACTACTGTGGGGACCTGGCACCGCCATGGAGAGCTGGGGCAGAGCCGGCAGGAGCGGGCAGGAGAGGGCAGGAGGGTGCTGGTGGGAGCGGTTCTGCTGCCGGTCCCCTCTGGGTGGGGAAGAAGAGGGGACGGTGGAGCCGGCCGGAGAGGTCTCCCACGAGGTCTTGCAGCAGTTGCTGTTGGGCTCGGTGCAGTTCTGTGAGCAAAGCAATAAACTGATGAAGATATTAAATTAGTCCGAGCATCCAGGCACTAATGAAACAGGAATAAGGTAGGGGGAGTGAGGGAAAGTTCTGGAGACCGGTCAATTCGGCGTGATTTCCAGAGCTAGTCAGAATGGCTGAAAATATTTAAAATTCAAGAGAGAATCTCCATCTGACTTTTTAGGGTGGATTAATGGAGCATGTCAACATTTTGTGGATGAGATCCTTCATCTTGGGTAGATTGGTGGCTGGGGGACAATACCAGAGGACATTGCTTCTGATATCCCCTCTGCCGCCTTCCCGCAGCCCTGCAGCTCTTCCCCCAACAATGGGACTGCATGACAATACACAGGAACGGGGCTTGAATTTTCTGATGATGATTTAAATGCAATTTCAGTAAAACTCAGGCTATTCCGGATGGTCCTAAACTTCCATTTGCAAAGATACCAAGTCCGTAAATTGAAAGACTACTCTTGCATGAGTCCTAACAGCCTCCCAGTGCTCCCAGCACACCAGCAGCATCCCCGCCCACAGCGAGGAGCTCTGTAAATACAACAGAGCAGATGTCTGCCTGGACACATCAGCCATCGCATTTCCTCCATCGCACAGGATACAAACAAAGGAAGGATTTAAAATAAGAAAGGTGGATGTTGCTAACATCATTAAAAAGGTGATCCAAGTGCTGCTTTGCTAGAGGTGGGGCAGGGGGGGGCGCAGCTCTGCCAGCCTGGTACCCAGGCTGGCCTGGGGCGGGATGCAATGCTGCGCTCCAGCCCCGAGAGCATCCTTAGAGGCACCAGACAATTCCCAACACCACCAAGGTTAGTCAGCTCCGGTGCAGAGGGGACGGATTCTGGGGCAACTATGCCCAAAGCAGCCATCCACCTGCAAAGCCGGCCCAAAACCTGGCACCCCAAAACGTGGCAAACCTGCTTTGGAGAGCACACAGCCCCCGTCAGACAACTTGGTTCCTTTCACCCCTTATCAGCCATCCAGATTATTCATGCAGCAGTTTTTAAATTGCTGTTGGACACTATATTTACATAAATATGTAAGCCAATGAGGTCTAAAACCCTGGTGAGCTCTAAATGGTGTATTAGGTTTTGGAAAGAGGATTTTATCAATTTACTGAGAGTACAAATCAACACAGCAGAATTTACAAACCCATCAAAAAGCGAGGTGACAGTTTGGAATTAATCTTCTGCCCGAGGCACACAATGTACTTCCACAAACATCTCCCAGCATAAATATATTTGAGAAATAGTGAAGGAAAATGTAACTTCTAATGCCTTTGTACGCTGCCAGCGAAACGGCTGCAGCGTCATTGGGGAGATGAATGGAGCTAATGTCATTGGGAAGGTGCTGCCGCCTCCCGCTTTATTTTTATCCAAGACTCAGTCCCCAGCCTGCACTGAAATATTTCAATTTGTCTTTGTACCAGAATTTCCCCAAAAGAAAATTTCCCCAATAATCTTTCTTCCTCATTCATTCTTTTTAAGAACCCCTAAATTTAGTTTCTCTGCACACAGCCCCGCTGCCTGGAGCAGCACCGGAGCCCGTGTGTCGTGGGGGGCACGAGATGTCTGTGGGTTCCCCTGCGGTCGGATGGCGTTGGCGGATGGCTGTGGCTTTGGGACTGCTGCTGGCAGTGGCTGGGGCCATTCCTGCACCGATGGGTGCAGGAGTCAGGGGTTTCCTCAGGTTCCGTGGGATGCTCCATGGTCCACGGCCCCTGCCTTGGTCCCAGACAGCGCTGCTGTCCTCGGGGGAGCCGGGCTTCCCGGTGTTTGCCGGGCAATAGCGCTGCTCCTTGCGTAAGCAGAGAAAAAAGCTTTTTGGTCTTCCAGCCCAGCGCAGCATCCTAAAGGCACCAAGATTCCCGCTTCTCCCGGGCCCTTTGAACCGCAGCTCCCGGGAGAGGCGGCGCAGGATCCGCGCAGCCACCGCCTCTGTGCGGAGCTGGGGCTGCTCTCCCATATGGGGCTTTAGAGCTGACACTTAGATGAAATCAGCGAGGCAACTTCAATTAGAAGCAAACTTTTCAAGCTATCTAATAAAAAAATATAAAGGCTTCTTTTCAGCTTTTGTTTCCAGTACACAGAGGAGCCCATGCCTGCCAGCGGTGAAATGGCTGTCTTTATTGTGTAGATGACTGTGAAGGACACAGGCTGTGTTCCCATTTAGGGATGCATTGAGGCTTTCTTGGAATTCATTAGGAGAGGTAGGGAGAGAAGGGTGCAGCCAAACAAGAGCCCTTGCAGCTGCAGCCTAACACTCTCCTGACAGCGACACAGGGGAGGATCAGCCCGCTCCCCCAGCAGCAAATTTTGTTAGTTTTTCCACTGCAAAATGTCTTTTACAACTCTGAAATTCGAAAGCATTTTCCAACCCTCTAGTTGGGGCTTATCTAGAGCCTGCAGTAAAAGGCAAGCTGCACCACCAGTGACCCAGCAGCTTGCTCTCCACCATCGCTGCAGCTGGGGTCCCAGACAGAAGCCACCACATCTCCTCGCTAGGATCCATCCGACATAGCCAGAACAGCTCTGCCAGATGTCAGCATCTTTCCCCATCCTCTACAGGCTTTTGCATATGCCCAAAACTTGCATGGAACAAAGCTTCGAGGCTCCATGTGCCCACCAGCCTTCACCACGGGCAGAGCAAGGGCAGAGCCATTTTGGGATGTTAGCAGCGTGGCAAAGGACTGGGCAGCGCAGGACACAGGCTCAGCACTGCTGGCAGAGGTGTGCCGACAACGGCATCGCTGCTTCTCCATTGCCCTCGGCAACAGCGAGCGTCAGGGAGCCAAGCTGTGGCAGAACCAAGAGCTCCCCGGCAACCCAACAGCATTTCCTGCAGGCTCGGGCCCCACGCTTGGGCACTACACCTCAATCTGGAAAAAAATGTGCCAGCCTTAGGAGTCTGTTTGCAGCCCCAGCATTGCCTCGATGGCTATCTGTGCCGTGAGAAGCTAGCCCTTGCAAAACAAAGAGATATAACCAACACGGCAGAAACACGAGCGCACCGACGAGAAGAGGGTGATGCTGGGCTGCGGGCAGCTCCGGTCAGTCGGGTGCTGACAGGGGAGCAGCTGATGGTGAAACACGACGGGGAGATGCTCTGTGGTGCGAACCGCCCAGCTCTGCCGGCAGGATGCAGCACAGAGCGATTGCAACTCATTATCGCTCATTGGTACATTGTCACCCAACTGCACAAATTGAATTGAGTCATGGCAAATAACGTCTCCTCGAGTGACTCAGATTATCCGCACTGGCTTCCATGGGCAAGGGCTGTATTTTTCCACATTTCTGCTCCACGTGCCTTGAACTGGCCTCACGAGCAAAGAGTTTGTTTAATCATACAGCATTGCATCTTTGATCAAAACAAGAAGCCTGAACGAATAGCAAAGGCAACGGTCTGCTTACATTGAGCACTACGACCCCAGAGTTAGAGTCAACTCTGAAAAAGGCATTCAGCTCTGAAAAATTCCTTCCTAAGCCACCCCAGCTCCATTCCCAGCTACAATCCGGAACATTTGCTGATGGAAAATACACATTACAAGTTTATGTTGAACCTGCTGCTGCTTTTCCTGCTCCCATGAAATTGGCTGCTGCGTTTCTCATGAGCAAACAGCCCTAACCAACAGCATCCTGACTCCAGCTGCTGCTCCAGAAACACTGCTGTGGGCTACACGGCACCTTGCGAGCTCCTGCCAAGCACCGGCAGCAACAGGCGCAGGATGTGACCATCATTTTGCAGGGAGCAATGCCCAGGGAGATGCTGAGCCATGGGGTCATTCGCAAGGGGCAGCCCTGAGGCTGCTGCCCTCCCTCCCTGCCAGCTCTCAACAGGACCTGTGGGGACCATTCCCAGATGGGGACAGCCCAGGTCCCCTTCAGCAGCGGCTGGTCCTTCCCCGAGCATTTAATATTGCATGTCAAAAGGCAGTCCTTAAAAACAGATTTATTTCTCAGGTGTGCCTATTTTAATCATATTACACTGCTATCAAAAGTACATTTAAAATTACCCTTCAGGAACATAAAGAATAGCAGCAGTAGAAAAAAAAACTTATCCAAGCCGGACAACACACTGTTTTTTTATAATTTGCTGATTCGTTACCTGCTGGGAAGAACAGAGTCAGGTACTTTCTCACTGCATTTCCCAATCAGCAGGGTGTGTCAAAAATAATAATATCACCAGGAAACACGCACAGGCGCCAACAATACAACACACACGTTTTACAAGAATAGATGAGGAACATCTGACAAAGCCCCCTCTCCACATGCTGATTCAAACATCAAAGCTCTTCTGGAGAGGCTTGTCAAGTGCCTCCTTCCCGAGCCGCAGTGGCAGGGTGGCTGTGGTGTCACACGCTGCCAAAGCCTCTTCGATGGGAGGAGAAAAGCTGCAAACTGAAGAGCTGCCCCCAAGGAGACCCCAGCGTCCCTGCAGCACAGCCGGGTCCAGCCCCACGACACCAGCACCCTGCTTCCCAAGGCACCCACCCCAAGATAGGGCTTACAGTAGGATGAGCCTCCAGGGCCAGCATTTAGGGCCTTTCTCATTTAACTGAATCCAGCTGTGATTAATGAACAAAACAGGCAGGCAATTGTTTACATATTTGTGTTTTCTGCTTTTTCTATTTAAGGAATTCTTGGGGGCGGAGAAAGGAGATACTGCCAAGTCCCTTAAAAGGGAGATGTGTTTTCATGCCCATCTTCAACATCCCTATGCCTGTTTCCCAAAGCAGTGAAGCCCCCTGGAGCGGGGAGGGGGGGGCGGGATATGACGTGCGCAACATGCCTCACCTGGGATGGGGAGGGAAGGGTGAGAGTGCCCCGGGTCTGGTGGGAGCCAGCGGGAGCCTCTGTGTGGGCGCAGGGGAAAGCGTGGCACCTCCACGCAGGGCGGGATGCCCTGGTGTGGGTGGCACAGGAGAGCGGCAGGGAGTTGCCTACAGTGAGCATCTGCCTGCGAGGCGTGACGGGAGAGGCAGAGACACGGTCTCTGCTGCTTGCCACAGTCCAGCCCAAGGACCAAGTCCTCTTTGCTTGTTTACCATACGCTTTTAGCTTTCTGCTTCTCTGTTTTGGGGCAATACGGGGGTTTCCTGAGCATTGGTGGTGCCCTGGCAGCAGCACTGGGAACGGAGGACCAGGCATCGCGCACCTCGTCAGGCTCATTAGCCGGGTGCAGTGGCCATGCCCACCATCACCACCCGAGCAGCCCTCGTGTGTTCTCAACAAAGAGTCTGTCATCTCTGTTCAAAATGTACTTGCACCCCCACAAAGACTGTCATTATCCTTTCTGTTATAATTAAGATCAATCAAATGGAATAATGGAGCAGAGGTCAAGGAAGGCTGTTACTTCCTTGGGGAACAAGGGGCTGCTTTCGTCAGAAATACCAGGGAGCCAGCTTAATTGTTCTAAATTTCAGAAATTACGAACATGCCTTATAATTGCATGGCTTCCCGCGCTGGAGGGAGGAGGGACCCCGAGAGAGGTTTTGTTTTGGAGCACGCTGCCAGGCCCTGCAGAGAAGTCTTGCCCTGCAGGCGCTGCACACACACCCCCACCCCAGCCCTGGGGGCTGCTGCCATGGAGCAGAATGGCTAAATGAGCTTTTTCCGGGGTCTGATGGGTCATGCCACTGGTAGGAAACTCTCTGCCCTGTGCCCGCCCAGCTGGTGCTGTAGGGGTGCAGGTGGGTACGGAGGTGGCTGGGGCCAGGCTGGGGGCTGCACCCTGTCCCAGGAGTGAAGGCACCACTGCTGCTCGCCATGCAGGAGGACCGCGCTTCTCTCCTGCCATCCTGATGGCTAATGAAAATATATTTGCTATCTGTATTAATTAAAATAAAGTGCAGCGGCTTGTCATGAGGCTCTGTGGGAGAAGCCATACATAGGTTATCATCATCCAGCACGACATAGCGCAGAAATGGAATTAGTTCTGCCAGGCCATCTTTAAAACACAAATCACTGATGACTGATACAGCTGACAATTAATTATATAAAAAACAGGGTCACTGAAAATGAAAGGAGGACTGAGAGAAGCAGTAGCAGCAGCCCTGCTGCCCTGCAACGATGGACTCGGGGTGGGCTGGACACCTATCCTGGGGTCCGGGGCGGGGCAGGGTGCCGAAGCCTGTGCCAGCTCCGAGCTGCTGCTCTGCCCCCAGCAGAACGATTCTGGTTTTACCAAGAAAAAAAATTTAAAAAAAAATCAAAGTATTGAATTTTATATTTATTCATCCAAATCTTGTCTAAAACCAGGCTCATTTCTGAAAGAGTAAGCCAGTGCATCAGTGCATCGCGCGGCACGGCGAGGCTGGACGTGCGGTGACATGCCAGGCGCTGCGTACGGAGCTGAGCAGCGGGCTGTGCCGGCTGACATGGGGACCTGCCGTGCTGCCATACCCGAAATTGTTTTGACATAATGAGGATTCGGCAGCTGAAATGAAGTTCATTACTTTCTTTAGAGGGAAAAAACTAAGTAACGGAGGAGGTGACTGGCTGACAAACTACATCACGTCTGCCTGGCGGTGTTCCGGGCTGTTAAATGGCGTTTGGGAGCAGAGCGTGTCCTGTCCCTTGGCCACGTGTGGTTTCGAGCTGTGATCATTCTGCTTTGCCGGGGTGTGCCGAGCTGGCAGCCGGCACGGGAACGGGGAGCACCAGGCTTTGCCCTAGTTACTAACAGCCTCCGTGGCACAGACCGTCCCCGTAATCGATGGAGTCCAATAACTGTAATAACCACAAACATCAGTAACCCAACACTTTTCCTGCCTTCCTGATTGCTAGCAGCGGGACTGTTCGCAATCTGTCAGGAATCATTAGATGCCAGAGCTACATAATTTCAGAGGAGTACAACAGGGGTCTTTTCAAGGGCACTACGCAGCGGCAGGCAGCAGGCAGGCAGGTTTCTGCCCGGCCTCCACGAGGGGAGAAAATGCGAAGAAAAGCACTGCTTGGAAAAAAGGTTTCTCCCCCCAGGGCTGCTTCTCCGGGGAGATGTGGGCTGCAACCATCAGTGGGACATACTGACCCTGATGCCTGGCCTGACAAACCAGCCGAGCAGGCAGAAACGGGCCATGCATGGGGGCTGGAGGGTGCAGGGGATGAAGGCACAGCATGGGGTACAAGGAAACCCAGGTACTGTCCCCCTTCCCTCACCCTGAGCATCTCCAGCTCTGTTGGCTCTGCCTGCCTCTCCCCAGTGTGTGGTGCCATGGCTGGGTGCTGCACCCCCATGGTGGGAAAAGCCCAGTTCGTTCGGTGGGGAGAGCAGAAAATATCGTGTACCGCTGTGCCAGGCTTCACCTGCACCACCCTCATTGCTCTGAGGCACCTCTGCTCCCCGGGAAGATGGCCAGGACCTGGTGGGCTTCAAATCCTACCCTGAGATGCCCCAGTGCATCTTTTGGGGTACTCAAAAAAAAAAAAAAAACCACCATGCTTTTGGGGTACCCCTAGAAAAACCCATGGGAGTAGAGCAGCCGTGGGCAGCAGCGGTGCCGGCTGCATCCTCTCCTGCTGCTATGGGGGGAGGCAGCGATCTGACCCCGAGGAGGCTGCCTGTATCTGTTCTTCTCTCAGGAGCTTGGACTAGAGCCACACTGTGATTCCTGTTACATCTTGTGAAAGAAATATAAAGCGTTGCCAAACAGATTTGGCAAAAGGCAGCTCAGCTCTACCCCATGCCTTCCAGTCGATATAGAAACTGTGCCATTAGCTCAGGCAGAAATCGAATCTTCCAGCTCCTCCAGCCCGAGGAGCGCAGGGCAGTGATGCTGCAGTGCCAGCACAGGGCTGTTCCGGTCACCTGGATCTCTAACGTCATATTGTCATCTTGTATTTCCAATTCTGGAGTGGAAATCAAATCAAACCAAGCTGTGAACACACTCCAGACAGGTAGAATAGCAGAAGAAGATTTTGAATAGTCAGATAATCCGTGGATGTGACTGCCTGGAAGTGAGAGCATGATTTATAGCCAGATAGAGAAATAGTCATCTATTATAATAAATAAAGGACTAAACTTTGTCTCTCCAGATGTTTTACGGCTGTGTATCTTGTTATTGTTTCCCAGCCATCCCCAGACACAGGAAGTTTTAACTAAACCCAGCAGACCATAGCTTGTGCGGTCTGGTGTGCCCGGTAGGATGCCCAGGCTGGACCCCCTTGCCTAACACCTGTCTTGGCCAAGGTAGTGACAGCAGGGACATGAGCACAGTGCCCCACTGGGTTGCAGCCCAGCAGCATGGGTGCTCAGGACCAAGGGACGCTGTTCAGAGCCTGCGGTGCTCCTGCAGAGCTCCTGGCTGGCACGGCAAGGGATGCTCCTGGTGCTTGGGGACATCAGTGCATCGGGGAGAGGAGCTCTCAGGGACAAAGCCCTTCTGGCTGTGTCATACCGACCTCCCCAGCCTGTCGGCACCCCAGGGGGGTCTCAGGAGGCAAGGATTGCCATGACACTCTGGTCAGGACTGCAGACTCCTGGCTCGCTTCCCGCAGGCAATGTCCTGCCTTATGGCAGAGCAGCTGAAACCTGGGCTGCAGTCCTGCTGGGGCTCCTGAGTCCCTGCCAGGACTCGTGCATCCCTGCTGCAGCTCCTGCATCCTGCCAGGGCTGCTGCATCCCTGCTGGGGCTCTTGCATCCCTGCCAGGGCTCCTGCATCCCCGCTGGACCTCCTGAGTCCCATCCATCACCCAAGAGGTAGCAACAGGGCAGAGCAGTCCTGCCAACGTGTTGGCTCATGCAGCACGAGCATCGAGAGGTGCTGGCGTGCCACGGCAGGGGCAAAGCCGAGCACAGCCCAGCCAGGGCAGGAGTTGGCAGGAGCCTCTGTGGCATCGTGGCACAGAGTGGAGGACGAGCTACGTTTCACCGGGCTGACTTGCTCCCAAAGAGTTAATCACAGCACTCGCTTCTCAAGATCTGCTCCGTTGCATCTTAACAGTGATGGGAGATTAATTATTTTAGTCTCAGATAGCTGACTAGAATGGGCTTTTTGTATCTAAATATACTCTCTCTTTAGGAACCCATTTAATTTTATACCCTGATATAGATGACTAGGCTGGATGATTGGTTGAGAAAGAAGGAGCTTCTCTTCCCCCAGTTCAATTTGTATCCTGAAAAGCTGCCAAAATACTCAATTTCCTCTCCCCAGGCGGGCCCTGAGGAGCGAGCATCCCAGCCACAGAGCCCAGGAGAGCCACAGGATCGATTTGCGTCTGCTCCTTGGTCCTTGTGACAAACTCCCTCCAGAGCAGGGACACCGAGGGGGACACAGAAGCAGAGGACAAGAAGGAGCAGCGGCATGGCAGGTCTCCCTCTCCCTGGGGTGTCCATGTTTGGCACTGGCTGGGGCCAGCCTGGGGGTACATCTGGCCAAGACTGGAGATTTGGCACCGGGGATTTACCAGGAAGACTAGAAAACTCTACAGGAAACTTTCTATTTGCAGCTAGTGAGGCTCAGCTTTCAAAAAATTGAATTACTCCTTGAAACCACCCTGCTAATTCACTTCAGACAGGCCTATCTGCCCGTAACAAGACAGAGTCCATTTCTTTCTTACATTTGAAATTATAAAAAACTGCAGTGAACTCAAATTAACATCTGCATCAAAGTGCCGCTATCTCTAATGGCTTTGCTCCCCTGCTCCGCGGTGCCCACCAGCTTGTCTATCTCTGCTGAAATATCAGGATAATTAATCACACCCATCAGCTGGGGAGGCAGCGGCGGTGGTACCGAGCTGGGACAAGTCAGCACGCGACAGGTCGTATTGTTTCCACGCTGTAAATCTCTTGATTCCTCTGTAATTGGATGAGCCTCTTTAATTCCTCTTCTCCCTTCGCTCCTGCTGCTCCTCCTGCAGCTCAGCAGCGACCCGGCTTGTGGGCGCTTGCATCCCAGTGGGAAGGAGCTGGACATTTCCCAGCGTGGGCTGGGAACATCCCCAGGGACCTCAGGACAGGGGGCTCTGCCAGGGATGCTCTGTGCCAGGGGTGCTGCCGGTGGGTGAGGGGTGCCAGGGTGCTGGTGCTCGGGGCACGGTGGGGCTGGGGCATCGTGGGGACATTAGGGACCCACAGGCAGCGGGTCCCAGAGCAACGGGGAACATTGGCAGGTTCCCCAAAAGCCACAGGAGCTGCAGGTACCTACACTGAGCTGGCACGGCCGAAACAAATGCCTGGGAGCCAGTCTCATTGATTCCTGCTCTATGAAGCAGCACTGGGGAGGAAAATCCATTTTCCTTGTAGCTTGGAGAAGTGTGTAATTTCCAGGCATCTGTCAGGCCGCTGCAGATCGTTAGAGCAGTTACGAGCTTCTCCAGAGCACGAGGTGGGGGGAGAGGTTTGCAAGTTTAATTCCCATATTCCTGGCGGTGTTCTTGCTCCCGAGCGAAGCGAGCCAGGCAAAAGCAGTATGGATTCACCACTAGAGCAGGTTTTTACAGAGAATTTCATTGCTGAAATATTACCCCCGCCTGCAAGCAAATCCTGCTGTGGAGCCTGAACCCGCCATTCCCACCCATGACCAGAAACCCCCTCGCCCACAGCCAGTCCTCGGAGCTTTTCCACCTGTCTCAGCCCAGAGCTGAGACCAAGCAATGGGCATGGGCATCTGCTGCCACCCAGGACTGTGTCCCAGCCCACTGTCCCCTGCCGATGCAGCAGGTCCCCAAGCACCTCGCCAAGCCCTGCTATGGTGCCGATGAAATGCCTCTCCTCTTGTTTGCCTTTACCGACAAAGGCAGGTTTGCTGCTGGGCGCAGGAGCCATGGCCAGGCGGGCAGCAGGAAGGAGAGCCCAGTCCTTCCTGGCCATGGGTCCTCAGGCTGGGCACCACTGGCAGCATCCTTGCCGGTAATGAAGGGTTTCCATGGCAACCTTATTTTGAGCGTTGCTAGTGACACAGATGTAAATTTTAAAATGAAATATTCAGACAACAGTCCTATGAGCATAAATAAACCCCTGCACATGGCCAATTTAACAGCATTTTAAAGCAGTTTGGAAACTCCCCAGGGCTCCAGGAGTCTCTGCCATTAGGAAACTCATGAAAATGGAAAGAAAAGCGCCCTGACCCCATCCCGCCCCAGCAGCCCCAACACCCAGCCGGGTCTCCGGCCTGAGCCCAGCACAGAACCCAGCATGGCCCCAAGCTCCAGGGCAGAATCAAACCAGCAAGGAAAGGTGCTAGTTACAACCCAGGCTGCAGAAGTTGCAGCACTCGGGGACTGGACAGGAGGGACATCGAGATGCCCACAAGAACACAAATGGGTCCTGAAGCTTGACCTCTGCTGCAGTCTCCTGCTGAGCAAAGCCTGGCCGTCCCTCTTCTTCTGCATTACCTGCCTATTAATCGCTCTTTGAGACAGCTGTGGTGAAGACAGGCTGGCCGGCTCCATCGACCGCAGGCAGCTGTGGAGCCCCGCACACCCCACTGCACCCCAGAGCACCCCACTGCACCCCAGAGCACCCCACTGCACCTCAGCGCTTATTTTTAAGAGCCACCTGCTTCTCACAAGCACTGGGAATTGCTGCAGAGCACTCTTACTGCCCTTGAACGTGCAATGTCCACATCTTCCTGGTGAGTGGGAGGGAGCATTGGAGTCTTGGGGCTCCCTGCATCCCTGGTCTGTCATCCCTACGGAGCAGAAGGACCCGAGGATGGGCACCGCTCCTGCGTCCCTTGTTTCACGCCAGGTACCAAACCGTAGGAGAATTATTTTCTATTTTCTCCAACTGCAATACGAACGTTTGGATGAAAGCCATCCGTGAGCCTTCCCACTCCTGCCTCGCCAGCTGCAGGTGGCACAAAATAGCCTTTATGCAGGAAAGCGGCTCAGAAACGCCCGATGCGATGGGCAGATACTGCTCTGGCTGTGTTTGTCTGCGCTCCCACATGGATGACTCACCGATGATCAGATTGCTACTATTTTATTTGCTTACAGGTTGAACTGTCAGGATGCTCTTGAGGAAAACTTTTTTTCCATTGAAAAAACTTAATTTGCTGAAATTGTAACCGCAGGAAAGAGCAGGTTTCAAATCTTCTGTTCGGAGACATGTGGCTATCTAGGCTCTATCAGTCTGTTTTGACATTTTGAAAATGAAAGGCTGTTTTGATTCAGGCTTTTCTGCTCTTCAAGATTTAAGGCAAAAATCTTTTAAAATCTGAAACCAAACCAAAGCATTTTCAGTCCATCACACCGGAGTGTTTTGATGGACTCAACCTGCTATTTTTCTGATCCCTGATTCACACTCAAACCCTCTATCTTTTTTATCCCTGGTTGTGAAATTTGTATGGCACGTGCTGGAGATCGTCGGCGTGGGACAGAGGTCCCAGGAGAGCACGACGTGTGCAGGGCTCCCCCCACCCCTTCCCACCCACGCAGCCCTCCATCGACACGGGTTTGCATCAGAGACCAGCCTCAACACCCCTCTCTTATCCCAGATCTGAGATCAACCCTGGATGAACTTGCAGAAGGACGTTTTGGATTTAATTAGCAATTCCTGATTTAATTAGCGTGCCTTCCTGAGCTGCTGTGGTGTGCAGAGGGCCAGGTTGGAGGGCAGGGATGATGCTGTGCATGCGTGATCCAGTTTCTCCCATTGCGGTAGATGGCAGCACCCGCTGGCCCTCCTTCATCGTCCTGGCAGTAACTGGTAATTCTGGGTTTTAGCCTGCTCCTTCATCTGCTCACACGCCATCGTGGGGCTTTAGATTACCTCTCTGCCTGCATGCACCGCAAGCTTCAAGGAGATAAGGGAAGAAGCCTCTATCTTTGGGAAGACAAATTTGGCCTAATCAAATTGGCTGCAGCAGCAGCCCAACAGCCCTGGCCACAGCAGAGGCTGCCGGGCTCCTTCGTTAGCGGCAGAATCGGCACAGCCGCAGGAGCAGCTTTGGTAGGCGGCTGCGATGCAGGGAGCCCTGGGGCAAGGCGGGAGGCGAGTGCCGACCGGGGCATCCCGGGGCTCTCATGTCTCCGTGCCGAGAGAGGGCATTGCTCCGGGAGACCTGCCCGAGCTGCCTGGCCTCAGCGTTTCGCTCGCCCGAGCTCGGGAGCGGAGGGGGCCTCTACTCCAGAGCACATCCTTCACGTCGCACAAGCGGTGCCGGCCAGCGCACGGAGGCAGTTATGCTCATTACGGCTATTGATTGCCCCGTTTCACCTGCCGATGGAGCCTGCGACAAGGCTGAGATGAACCATCTGCTGGAGTTCATTGCTCTGCTCAGTCCCCTCTCCTCGCTGCCTCCATCCCCACCGTGCCATCCATCTCACCCTTCAGAGGACCTCATTCAAGGCAGGGAACACAATAAAAAATTGAACTATACTCTGCAAATAAATCAAGGCAACATATTTTTAAAGGAAAGCTTATTGCGTTTGGAGGAGTAGCTCTGCTGGCACAAAGCATCCCTGAGCACGCGTTCTCTGTACCAGGGCAGTGCCATGTGCCATTCCCAGGCACCCACCCTGTAGAGAGCCCCCTCCCCAGCCATGGTCAGCCACCCCCCTCGCCTGAACTCACAGGCACACAAGGGCTCGTGGTCTTCATGGTCATCCCCGTGCCAGGCGCTGCAATGCCTCCCTGCTCCCTGGCAGCCAGCACATCCCACCAGCAGTGCCCAGCCATGGCGAGGGGGGGGCCGTGCCACAGGCAGCCCACCCCGGAGTGGCAAATCTCAGCTGCATCCCCTGACTTAGAGAAATCCTCACAGCTCACTGAAGAGCAGGCTGAGCCTGCAACCCTGCCCCTGGGAAGCTCTATGCCCAAGCCAAGCCTATCCACCTGGGCTGGGCTTCATTGAAGAGCACGGCCAGCTGCTCCCATGCACCCTTAAAGGGGGCTTGTTCCCAAGAGCAGGGCACCCCCCCCGAGCAGGGCACCCCCAGAGCAGGGCATCCCCCGAGCTGGCACGGGGCTGGGGGGGTGCGGGNGGGCTCGGGCGAGACGTCTGCGGCAGAAGCAGCTCCGGGTAGGATTAGCTGATCCCAGCACACCGTCAATCTGCCTAAGCCCGTCACACAGGCAGTGCACGGGGGCTGAACGCCTCCATTAATAGCATCCGTATAAGCTTCTCAGGGCTTCTGCTATAATCAGATCGCTAAAACCTTCAGGACGGTAACTACTGAACTTGAGCAATCAAGCCACCATCCTCCGGCAGCCTGGGAACGTGTGCTCGCAGCGAGGCAGCGATAGCATCGGCATTAGTAATGGGAACCCGGCGATATAGCCACTCATGGTTTAGCTCTTTCAGGAGCACAGCAGCAAAATGAGTGCTTTATGATTATTTCAGCATCCTTTTATCAAGCATTTGCAGTTCCCTAATTCCTCTAAGCCCCTCTGGCTGAGATATCGGCAGCAATCAGATTTGCCCGGCTTTCTCCAGCCACGGCACCTCTGGAGCAGCACACACGCGTCTGCCGTCGCTGGCTGCAGCCGCAGTACACGGTCCTGTCGCCCTGGCTGGGGCTGCGGGGGTGCCTGGGGACCCTCTGTCATGGGGATGAAGGTTTGGGGCTGCGGAGGCCACAGCGAGTGGGTCCCTGCACTGTGGGGGCCAGGTCTGAGCCTCCCATGGGAATGACATGGCTGTGCAGCGTGGCCCCGGGAAGGGACGTGGGGACTGGGTGTGTTCCAGGAGCCGCTCAGACACGTTCTGCTCTGCCGGCAGGGTGGCTGTGATGAAAGCTGCTGGTCTTCCTGCGTGCTGGGGCTGAGGTCGCAGAGATCACAGTCGCCGGGGGTGTTTCTGAGGAGGTGGCACCGTCCCCAGGAGCTGAGCTAATGGGCAGTGGCTCCTGCCCTGTGCTGAGCACATCCTTTTGGGCTGCGGGTATCCCGCAGCCGAGATCCCACCCGGATCCCGGTGTGGCACCAAGCCAGTGCCAGCCCTGCCGACCCAGCGCAGCCCCACGGGGGACACCGGGGGTCCCTAGGGCCCTGAGCGTGGGCAGGGACCACGGTGGTGTGGGCAAGGCGCTTTGCTGCCAGCTTCTCCCAGCACTTTGAACGCTGTGCTTCCCATCCCCTGCTGCCGCGCAAAGGCTTTCGGGGCTGGAACAAGTTCTTCGCTGTGCCCTTAATTGAAAGTCCCTTGATTGCCGGGGGCTCCCTGCTGCAGGGGGGCAGCACAGGCACAAGCGCACCCACGGCTGCTGCCGGCGGGGAAGGTCTGACGGCACTGCGGGTTTCAGCGTGGGTTTCGTCTGCTAATTCAGGATCCACAAGCTGAAACCTTCATCTCCCCACCACGCTGCGCTGGATCAAAGGCAGATTCTGAGGGTACCCCCACATCCAGGAGCGCAGCCGGGCCCCCCTCGGCAAGGACATGGGGATGCTGGCACTGCAGCCACCCGGCAGCCGAAAACTGCCTGAATGCACCATGTCCATCCTGGGCGAAATGCAGCCAAGCTGCTTTTTTGAGAGGGAACACTGAAAAGCCTATTTTGCTTTTATGGAGAACAAGAGCTGATAGCGTAGGAAATTGTGGCAAAGGGGAGAGCTTGAGCTCACATTTAATTAGTTTTCTTTCGTTCGCCTGGCCTTGCAATCACATTCACTGTTTTACTTAACACATTGCAGTTAGCTCGGTTAATGCGCCTGGGCCGTCACGGCAAATTCCAGGCCACAACCCAAAATCCGTCGCTGCACGCGCACAGATCATGGGCAATAAGCAGATTTATTTCTGAGTAGCGGGAAAACAAAATTCTTCCAAAGAGTGAGATAAAACTATCCTAAATGGCAAAAATTAGGTTGTTTGCACCTGAAGAGATATTGTCAGAGCAATTAGCTGTTCCTTGTATGGGCAGAAGGTCTGCGTGGGTAACAGAGCACGGACCCCAGTTATGTTGGCCTCTGAGGTCGTTAATTTTTCTCACGGCAGCAAGTTTCAAAGAGGCATTTGTACTTGTTTATATATATTTAAGTGTGCATTCAGTGCCAAAGGCCCTTCATGAGTGGCTGGCAGTGCTGCTTGGGTGGGTGGCTGGTGCCCTGCCAGCGCCCAGTTCCGTGCTGGCTCTGGGCGAGTAGAGCCACTTTGGCAGCCCCTGCCCCTGCCCTGCCTGCC
>VYXH01008222.1:982110-1002937 GCA_013397275.1 Burhinus bistriatus
CTGCCTGCCCTGCCCTGCTGCCCTCCTGCCCCGCTGCCTCTCGAGAGCACCCTGCCATCGCCCCAGCCCCGGAGACTGGGGCTGTGTTCCCGCTGCCAGCCCTGGCCGGCGTGCAGCCCGCACACTCCCACGCGCAGCACAGCGTGCTCGGCACCCGTGCCCTGCAGAGGAGCGAGCGCTTCCGACAGCGGCTAAGTATAAATCGTGGGGGAGTGAAAGCTGGTTGGAGACGTCCTCCCCGGAGCTGAGCTTCCTTCCTCGGTGTTTACACGCCGGTATCTAGGCAGATCCCAGAATAGACCTGAAGATGAGCTGTCGTTTTGCATTAAGGTCACTTGTGCTCCAAACTGTCCCGGACGTTTCTGTCCCATCTCGCAGGAGCAGCCGCCCGTGCCAGCGCTGCTGTGCAGAGCGCAGTGCCCTGAGCGCCGTGCCGTGCCCGGGGGGAGCAGGGGCTGCGGGGGCCGCTTGCAGAGGCTTTCATGGATTTAGAGAAGCCTTTCCAATCTCCAACTGCCTGCAGAGTGCTCCTGATCAAGATACAAGATAAACCCCTTGTACATCTTGATAGCATTTACTTCCTCCGGAGCTGGTTTAGCAGATTAGATCAAGGTCAAAAGTGATCATTTCTCTTCCACCAGCTCAGTGTCTCCAGATCCATCACTTGTGCAGAACAGGATGGATTTTGGCAGCCAGGAGGAGTCCTGCTCCACCTGACCCAGCCCTCAGCTGAGCATCCCGTGGAGCCGGAATGGTGGCGGGGAACACGGGCATCCTGCAGTGCTGGGTGACATTAAACAGCCTCGTCCTGTGCTGGGAATGGGCAGCAGAGAGTGAGAGCCCAGCTATGAGAGCACCCCCAAGCAATCGTCCCATGCTGACAACATTTCTTGCCTGCCATTACAATAACAGTTTGCAACCCAGAGTACATCCACAGAACTGATTATAAATCTCCGCCGGTTTATTTAGCACTCCGGTGGCATTAACTGGCCGGGCTGCATCGCTCTGCTTCTGGGATGGGAGAGGGGCTACAGGGCTTCCAGCGATGAGTGCGAGCCACAAAGCCCCATGCTGCTGGGCTGACTCCTGGATAGAAATCCAGCAAAGGTGCTCGGGCAGTTTCAAAGCTCATCTCTCACTGTGATTGCCCCACAGTCCTTGGAGATGGGAGAATGGCTGTTTGCGTTCAGATGGGTATGGAAAGTATCTTACCAAAGTCCACCCTTATCCTAATATCAAATATGGAAACTGTCCTGGTTTGAGGAAACCTACTGCAATCCTTCCTTAAAGACGAGGATACTCCAGTCTGCTTCACCTGCTCTTTGCTTTTCCTAAAGCCTGGCTTACCCCGGAGAGGCTGTGGGTGGGGGAATGCCCCTCTATGGGCAGCGACACCCCCTCCGTATGTGGGGGCCTCTGCCCCCCCAGGAGGGAAGAGCTGGTGGTTCCCTTCCCAAGATGGGCACCAGACGTGAGTGAGTGGAGGAAAGCCAGCCGAGCAGGGAGGGGAGCGGGCCCAGGGCTGCGCTGGGGCCATGGGGGGTGACAGTGCCGCACCACCACCCGTGGGGTGGGACAGGGATCTGGTAGCTCTGGGGAGGCAGCAGGCAGAGCTGGCAGCCTGCATTTTGGGGACGTGCTGGAGGACCCTGGGGACATGCTGGAGCACAGCGCCAGTTTGGGGGTGGTGATGCAATCTGGAGTTAAGATCATTAATCACTTCTTTTTCTGGTAGCATGGAATATGCCCTTATTAATCACTGATGCCTGGGCCCCCCTGTGCCTCCATCTCCCCGCTCCAGCCTGGCTGCGTTCCTTCCCTGAAATACACATTTGCCCTTTACAAACTAAAGCATGTTAAGTATCTCATTACAGAGTCGCTATACAGAGTGTTTTATTTCATGCTTTGTTAAGGACAGAATCGTTTAAATGCATCCTGGCAAAGGATCTAATAAGAAATTAGTCAACTTTCTGAAAGCATAAAATATGGTTTAACGGCAACATCCGTTAAGAATTAGAGTTCACATGACAAATAACCCAGGGATGCTGTTTTGCTGTTTCTGGTAACGCACCGGTTTTAAGGACTTGAGTTCCTGTAGGAACACCCTGACTGTCCCACTGTAAGCTGGTGTCCCCCTGTGTCCCACCAACCAGCAAATCCCCCTCCCCTCACCTCCTGGGGCTGTGCCGCCTCCTCCTAGTCTGACAGCCTCATCTTCTCATGTAATGGAGAAACCCTTTTGCTGCAGAGCACTAAAACCAATGAGCTGAGCTGCAGCTAGACCAGCGGCAGTGGGAGAGTAGCCGCCGGCCACCTATCCCGGGCTTGGGCTGGGAGAGGAAGCCTAAAGCACGCAAGAGCCCCGCAAAACTTGTCAGGGAAGGAGAGTTGACGCTGACACTGCCTTGGGGACTGATTTCCCCCCATCACTCCATGGCAGGATGCCCATGACCTCATGGCAGGATGCCCATGGAGGCCAGGCTCAGCCCAGGGGTAGGATGGAGATGGAAGTAGAGACCCTCAGAAAGGAGTGGAGGGTGAGGGGGCTCCCAAGCTGCCCCACCAGCAGCATGCATGGGGACACCGAGGCACCCAGCCTCCCTAGGGGGAACTGGGGGAGATTATTCAGAGCTGACACAAGTTGGTGGTTGCAGATGACATGTGTGAAATGTCTCCTAATGTGCTAAGGGAATTGGCTGATGAATTTGCTGAACCACTGCTAATTAAAGAATTAATTTTTTAAGTCATGGGAAATAGAACGGAAGAGGCGAGGAAGCCCTCAGTAGCTGGGACTGGCTTGCCTGCAGCTGGGTCCATGGCGTGGCTGGCTGATAGCAGGACGCAGCGGCTTGAGGTGGGCACAGGCACGGCCCCGGCTGTCCCAGGAAGCCAGGGCCAAGGACCAGCCCAGGTAGCAGCAGCCCGTGCACGGGCTCTCCGGGACTGAGGAGCAGGAGCAGCTCAGGGACCGCCCTGGCACAGCCCGGCGAGAGGAGAGGTGAGCCTGCCTGCAGCCGAGGTGAAGGCTCCTGCACTCCTGCAGTGCACTCGCTGCACAGACCTGGACAAAAATACACGTCCAGCCTTGGACAAGCAGATTTTGAAAACTCCGTCCTTCAGGCTAACTCTCCCAGCCGTTGCCTTTTGCTGTGGTGTTCCCTTATCTTCAGTTCTTGCCAGAAACCCCTTCAATTCTCCAGAAAACGGAGCAAAGTCAGCTTTCAGCAGGCTGCTTGTTTCCCTCTGCACAGGCTGCTTGTGCCCGTCCCTCCTGCCCTGCAGGCAGTCCCGTTACTGGCCGGGGATATCTCCCGCCCCACCGGGCTTTCCCCGAGGGTGACGCTGGGCTGCTTTTGCTGCAGACCGACCATTTGGATCAGCGACCGCTGCTTATCCCTTGCACAAGCTGCAGCAAGAACAAAAACTGCGTGGTTATAAAGGGAGCTGGCAGGGACCACTGGGCGTTCAAGGCCAGACTCTGCCACCCCATTGCCACTGTGGGTCCCTTTTCTCCATGGGACCTCTGGAAGTGAGGGTGCCAGGGTCCCTGGTCCATCCGGGTGGGTGCTTGCACCTTACGGTGCATGAGCCCGAGTCCTCTAAAGCCCCTGATCCCGCACATCTGAGTAACGCAGGGGCTGAGCGTTATGCATGCAAGTCACCTCTGAGTGAGCGCGCACCGCTGCAGAAAGCAGAGCAGGTACCCGAGAGTTTCCAGGATCAGCACTTAAATGTGTAATGAGAGGCAACAGCTGGATGGCACAAAACACGCTGGGGGAGCCGCAGCATGGCCGGCGATCATGAGCAGCATAACAAGCAGCCACGCTCTGCGGCGTCACCGCCGAGGCGGGTTTAAGGTCCCCTACAACTTTCTTCTCCGTCACCAGTCTTCCATGCAAAATACTTGGGCAGGGTAGGGGGGAGCACGGTGGCGTTCGTGTGCCCACACAGGGCAGGAGGAGCGCGGGCTCCCCCAGCCTGGGCAGCGCGGTGGAGCAAAGCCAGGCAAGCTCATCGATGCTCGCCCGCTTCCCCATCCTCTGCCTAATTCTGCCCCGGCGCTCACGCAATTAGCTGCAATGAGATTATGATTCTGTGCTTAGGGCTGAGGAGCTAAAGCAGCCCCTACCAGCGGAACCCTTGTAAACCCGCTGCTGCGCCGGAGCAGTGCTGCTGGGGCTGCACCGCGGTGTGCCCAGCACGGCGTTCACCGGCTGTGCGGCAGGAAAACCGATGTTAAGGCATCAGAAGCGGAAGTTTCCAAGGTATTAAAATCACAGGGTGATGTAAACGGTGGTTGGACGCCGGGGGAACTGTACTCCCCCGC
The DNA here is from genome assembly GCA_013397275.1 of Burhinus bistriatus. Lineage (NCBI taxonomy): Eukaryota > Metazoa > Chordata > Aves > Charadriiformes > Burhinidae > Burhinus > Burhinus bistriatus. Next base: position 986,438 of record VYXH01008222.1, read on the forward strand.
AGCAATCACTCGGCAGTGTCCCTGTGTTTCAGGTTTCACACCCAAAAGCTCCTTTCTTCCCTTTCATTCTGGTCCTACCTTAATTAGTAGAATTTGACATGCAAAAAATCAAGTTAAACGTAACATAAACGTTGTGCTTTTGTTTCAAGTATCTGTAACACTAATTGTAATGAAGAGCCCAGGGTGAGCCAGAGGTTTATCATGCTTTGCTGGAGTCTGCTTGGGAAAGAAACCCTGTTGCTCCGCTTGCCTGTCCCACAAAGACGTGGCACCGTGGTGGGCACGTGTCCCAGCTGCCCCTGTGGCCATGTCACAGCAGTGGGAACCACTTTTTGGAGCAGGTCGGTGCCTTCATTTGCATATGCAAAGGGCAGCACATGTCCAGGCGGCCCCGGGCCAGCAGTGGGGCTGGGGGCTTGTAGAACCCCCATGCCGGGCCAGGTTCCTGCCCACACCGAGGGCTGGGACCCCACATTTTGGGGGCTTCAAACCCTCCCGGGGGAGCTGAGGGGGCTGAAATTACAGTCTTTAAGTACTGCGCATTAAGCACCTTCCCTGGCAACTGCTGTTTCCATGGAAAATGTTGACTCTCTGCCTTTCGGAGCTTTCTGCAGTGTTTCGCAGAGCCGCGGCGCTGCTTACAGCTTATTTTACACCGTGGACCGCAGCCCAATCAGACGCATTAGTGGTGAATAAATCTGTATTTCATGCAATTAAACTCCCCGGCCGAAGCGGTGGCGGTGCGGCTTTGATTACTCTTTCCTTCCCGCGCATTCCTTTGCCCGACACAAAAGGTTAGTGGCTGCCTAAGGAGAGACTTGGCAGAAACGGGTGGTGTTTTGCCGTGGGAGGCCGGAGGAAGCAGGTTAATCCCTGTTTCCCGCCAGGCAGCAGCGTGGGGAAGACAATAGGAAAGAGCCACGGCCTAATCATGCGCTTTGAAATAACCGTATTTGCTGATGACAATTGCAAAAATAAAGGCTTTTCACAGAGCCAGAGCAACAAACTCAGCAGGAGCGAGTGAACCTCCCTGAACAAGTGACCTCTAGATAAAGAGACCAAATAGCAGCTCTGAAACAGCGAGATAAGGCCACCGAGTTTCAGCAGAAACCCAACTTTCAGGGAGTTGGTGCAGGCTCATTATTGCTTTCCCATAATGAGCCCGTTTGGGAGAGCGGCAGGCATTCAATCAGCTGCAGCTCCCCGGGGGGCTGATTCCGTGCCGCCAGCACAGCTATAATTTCATGCCCACAATTGCCCACGTCCCACTTTTCCCCATTTTTTTGTAGACAGCGGATCAGGGGCAGCACTGGTCCCCGCCAGCCTGGACCCTCTCGCTGCGGATGAGCTGGTGGACAAGGCAGCCAACGGAGCCGGGGAGCTCGGGCACGCCACTGCCCTCAACCTGCTGCCCGCCGCGGAGAACGGTGCTGACCTGGCGGCGGAGGAGACGACGCTGCTGGTGCAGAGCCACGTCTTGCCAACACCCACTGCTGCCCCTGACGCGGATGCAAAACAAACTTTCCCCGTTAAGAAAAAGCCACCTACTCTAAAACAAGTAAATACGTCAAGGAAGCACCCGAGGCCCAAGCCCACCCTGCCAGGGCCCCCCCGGGCTTCCTCCCCAGCCAGCCCGCTGGGGTCTGGGATCCCCACTGCCTCCCAAGAGCAGCGTGCAGCGGCAGAGGCAGTAGCCAGGGCAGGGGATGCAAAGGAGAGCCCCCCTGAGCTGCCCTGGGGGGGGCAGGCCACCACCAGCCTCCCTGTGCTGCAGATCTCCCCATCCACCCTGCCGCCGGTGGTCCCTCGGCCCTTCCCCGGCAGCACAGGCGATGCCGGTGAGGCTCCGACCGCGGCTCCCGCCGGTGCTGCCGCTAACTGGGTGAGCGGCGTGGAGAGCGAGGTGCACGGCTCTGCATCGGAAGAGAGCCAAGAAACCACCACGTCCACCATCATCACCACCACCGTCATAACCACGGAGCCCACCCCGGGTAAGCCGCGCTGCCCGCACGGGGCTGGGGAGCATGGGAATGGGGTTACGGCAGCTAACGGGGAGCAGCTCTGCGTGCGGTGCCGGCGGCACCACCTGGGTTTGTGGGGCTGCCTAAAATCTTCTGCACTTCGGCGGTGTTGGCTGCTAAGAGCAGGGACCTGGGTGCGGGGTTTTAGAGCAGCGGGAGCACCTGGGCATGGTAGGGAGCTGCCGGGTGAGCCGTTCCCCCGGGGCAATCGCTGACGCGTGTTCCCCCTAGTCCTCTGCAGCATGAGCTTCCGCGACCCCGAGGGCTACATCGACTCCACGGACTACCCCCCGCTGCCCCTGCACAGCTACCTGGAGTGCACCTACAATGTCACCGTCTACACGGGCTACGGCGTTGAGCTCCAGGTAAGAAGCACGTCGGTGGGGGGATCACCATTGCCCGGATCCCCTGTGCCGCAACGGCACGGGGTACAAAGCACCCACAGCCTTGGGCACGGCTGCCCCAGGCACCTGCACTTGCTAAAAAAATACCCTTCCCAGGGGAAAAACTAGATTTTTCTTAGGCCGTGTAATAAATAAACTGTACGAGGGAACTGGTACATCCTGAACGTCAGAGATGATCAAAGCATTAAAATGCCATGCAATTAATTTAACAACAAGACGCTGGCAGGCAATTTGCAAAAAAGGCACTCAGCCTTTGTGGGAAGGGGCGAAGCAGCAGTGCTGTCTCCAGCGTGGCCACCAACCCTCTGCCCTCGCTCCCCAGCCTGCCGGGAGGTGTGCGGGCAGCCCCGAGGTGTGCGGGCAGCCCCAGGGCATCTGGGCGGGCAGCCCCAGTCCCCATCTCCAGCCAGCTCTTGCTTTGCATGGGTTTTGGCAACCGGCTCCTACAGCGAAGCAGGGCCACGTCCCCGACGAGTGAAGGATAAAAACCATGCGGACAAGCAGGCATTTTGCAGCAAACCCCAGCAGCAGCAAGTATGCATGCTGCGGCAGAGAGCCAGGGCTGAGTTTCCGCAGGAAGGCGTCTGTAAATGCTGTGAGCTGGCACAGACAGGAGCATGGAGCCACGGGCACGGCCGGTGCAGGTGCAGCATGCCACGTGCCGGGGCTGCCGCCGTGCTGGCATGGTGCAAACCCATCAGAGAAGGGGGGGCTGGCCTAGGCAGACGTGCTCCATCAGCTCTCCCCAAAACGCTGCGTCCCACAGCCTGGCGAGGCTGGGAGCAGGGCAGGGGCCTTGATACGTTTCAAATACTGTCGGTCCATGGTCTCCACGCTCTGGTGTCCAACCCTTTCTTGTTCTTGCGTTTTCCCCATGTCACCATTTGCATCCAATTAAAATCCATTAACTGTTAATCCGTGTAATTAAGAACGTGCACTGAAAAGAGTAGTAGTTCCAGTGAGCTTGTTCCTGCCGTCCCTCCAGCAGGCACGAGGGGCTGACCTCTGTGACGTGACTGCCGCCATGCAAGCGAGCCCCGGTGCAGAGGTTGTCCCGGGAGCCAGCAGAGCCGGGCAGCAGCAGCACAGGGGCGAGCACTGGGATGTGTGTGCGTGTCAGACACTTTTCCATAGCAGTAACTCTGTCTCCCCAAATCCACAGGGTGCTAAAGACAGGCTACTCCGCTGTAAATTCGCCTCCGTCCATAATCCATCAGGTGACACCACGCCTGACCTCGCTCCATTGTAAGCTGAGATTTTAATGGAGCATAAAATTAGCCTCTCCACCCCCCCGAGCTTTGCATTTCACTTTGCTGATGCTTCTGAGCTTTTCAGACAAATTAAATCACAACAGCGGGTCCGCGCTGGCTGAGCATGGCTTCATTTGGAGCTGGCTGAGCACACACTGTGCAGCCCATCCGGCAACAGCCCACGGGGTGCCCGAGATGTCCACGGGCACCGTCGAGAGCTGGAGGAGGATGGGCCCTGGGGCTTCAAGCAGCGGTGCTGAGTGCCCCGGAGCTGCTGCCTGAGTGCAGCAAAACTCCTGCCCGTGCCCTGCCCCAGGGTGGGCAGCAGCTCAGCAGAGATTAGGGAGGAGGGAAGGGGGCTGCCAGTCCCTGCCCTGCCACCCCAGCCGCTGCAGGGCCCCTCCGCAGGTGCCCATGGGTGAGGACTGATGTGCTCCAGCGTGTCAGCATCAGTGAGCGTCTGACCCACCACGGCAGGCAATGAGCTCTGCAGAAGGCTTTTTAACCATTTAGGCAGCAGCAGAGACATGATTTGTGACCCGAGGAAGCTAGAAATAGCATTCATGGCAAGCAAGACAACAGATTTATCCCCGCTCTTTAGTTCACGCAGGGATGTCACACGCGGTACGTGCTGATGAGCCCATGGAGGAGACAGTCAGTGCGGTGCAGAAACATTGTCTGTGTTTGCATGGAAACCTGATTTTAAAATGACAAGTCCACCTTGGACATCACCCCTGGTCACTGGGGCTGGTGCAGAAAGCTCTGGTCCCGTGGCTGTGACTTTCCCCACCATCGCGAACAGGCTTTGCCATAAAGACCCATGCCTGGCGGCTCCCAACAAGCCTGCAAGACCAGCACGGAAGACCGGCAGCCGAGGGAGCCCAACCCGGCGGCGTCACCGCACAAGCTGCCACTGGCAGGGGGAGCAGCTGCCTGGCAGCCAGCCCCGAACACAGCCGGCCCCCAGCAGCATCCCAACCCCTCTCGCAGCATCCCAAACCCAGCAGCATCCTAGTCCCTCACCCCAGGGCTGGGGAAATGGGGCACAGCCCTGTGGAAGGGTCAGTAATCGTGGGGTTTGGGGTTTCTCTAACCCTTGCCTCCCTGCTGTGAGGACCCATGGCAGTGCACAGGGAGAGCGTAGGGCCCCGGGGACCATCCCAGCACCGTACCTCGGCTTCCCCACCTGTAAACCAAGACCAATGGCCTCATTCTCCGCTGCTCTCTGCCTTGCACTTTGGCGAGTAATTAGCACAGACGTGCTGGAAGGTGGCAGTCCTAATTCTGTATTGTTTCCTACCAGAAGGGCTGGGACTAGAGGTGGCAGGGAGGACAGGGATGGCTCACGGGTCCAGGAAGCAGAGTAAAAAGTGTGCTGGCTGGCACGAGTGGGTGACGGATGGCGGGTACTGCTGCTTGTCCCCGATGTGTCAGCCTGGCTGGGGGCAATGCCCATGCCCATGCCTAAACCAGACAGGACAGCCATTACCTCCCCGCCGCTCCCCCTTGTTTTGCCTGGTGCTGATGGACTCTCTTCTATCGCTTTTTAATTATTTCACATGTACAAGCACTGCGAGCTTCAGTGGCTCCGAGGCTAATTACATCGGGTAGGTCCTGGAGTAACGCAGTGCAACTTCCTCAGCTGCCTCACTGTGATGTGGGTAATTGGTTACCATTTAAGTTATTTGGATTTAATTCACAGCTCCTGCAATGGAGATGGGCGGGGGAGTCCTTGCTGGGTGGGAGGGGGAGTGGGGTTGAGGTCTCCTGCCAGGATGGTGTGATGCAGAAGTGACCCACGGGGATTCCTTTCTTCATGTGGGTTTGCTGGGGCTGAGCTGGGAGCTCTGGAGGCCAGACCTGCTCAGGGATGCTGGTTTGGGAGAAGCCAGGCTGGGTTGGGGAGTGGAGCTGGGCAGGTGCTGCACTGCTCTGTGGTGGAGTGGCCTGGGGAGCTGGGTTGGATGGACACTGCATGGAGCCTGAGCTGGTCCACTCACCTGTCATGAGTGGTGCATGGTCTCAGCAGGTCCTGCTGGAGGCTGCACATGAGGAATGGTGTCTTGGAGAGCGTGGCGGAAGGTCTCCCCCAGCATTCAGCATGTGGCACGGGGAGGGCAGAGCAACCAATGGTGAAGCACTGCCTCTTACCTCTGTGAATCTTGTTAAAGTCATCTGCAGGAGAAAAGAGAAGCCCCTGGGACAAGAAGGCACTGACTGTGCATGAGGGGACACCACCTCTCAATGCAGGGACCATGGGAGAGCATGGTGGTGGCAGGAATGACTGCGGTGTTGCAGTCCTGCCCTGAAAGAGAGACTGGGAGTGCAGAGCCCTGGGATTGCTCCTGCGGACACTTGGAGCTGTTCAGGAGGCCATGAGGACCCTCTGCTTCCTTCCCTTGCATCCTTTGGAGTCAGACCCTCGCTCCCTGCAGGGGAAATCTGCCTTTGGTGAGGAACGGGCACAAAGCCTGGATGTCAGGCATGGTCTCAGGAAAGGCTGCCAGCAAACCTGCCTGGTGCTGGGCGCTGCTCAGGGCCGTGTGAGAGCGCAGGGTCCCTCCTTGGCTCCCTGCCGGCAGCCCCCCACATCCCTCGCAGCATCCCAGAGAGAGCTGTGCCTTCCCCTGGCTGCCCCCGCACCAGCCGGGTCGCACCATTGCAGCCCTGGGAGCCGTGGAGCAGCCAGATCTCCGAACGTTTAGCTAGATTATATTTATTTTTAAAATTCTTGAATCTTCTTGGCAGGAAATAGAATTTCCCTAAAGAGATTTTCTAGTGGGTGAGCAAGGCTGGCAGTCTGAATCAAGGATCCCTCCTGTCTTCCCAACAGACTCTTTAGGAGGTGACATTGGTGCAGTCCTTGATTAAAGTAAGAACTTGTCCTCCCCAGCCCCTGGCAGGAACTTGCACATATGGTCCCTCTCGCAGCGGCTGACGGTCCCTGGCGTGAGGCCACTGCATCCGTCTCTACCCGCTCGTTACTCCAGAGCGGACGGGGTCCTCTGAGGATGCCTGCCTACCTGGCACTGGCACAGGGAACTGCGGGTCCTTCGCAATGACATCCCTGCTCTGGGCTCTTCTGAGCCTGTGTTTACAGGAGGGGGTGGTTGACGGCAGAGCCAAACAGCGTCCCCACCCCACGTCACCCTGTGAAGGGCCGGGGAGGTGCCGCGGTGTTCATCAGCTCCCTCTCTTCTGCAGAGCTCTGCCTGCTCGAGCTGCTCCTCGGAAACCCCTTCCCAGCAGCAGAGCTGGGGAGGGTGAGCAGAGCAGCTCGGCTGCAGCCAGCTGCTGGGGTGGCATTCCTGAACGATTCTCCCTCTAATTCGCTGGAGCGATTTGGTGCTAGATGGCATGTTTGATACTAGTCATCATCGGAGGAAGCTAGCTGGGGAGCAGGTTTGCCTTTGAGTGATTTCAGAACAAAATGTCATACAAACACCCTGGAAACATCTTTGCAGTGATTCCGACCCAGCTCAGGAAGCAAAACTCTGCCCCGGGGGGAGTCATTAGCATCGTACGTAGCCCACTTAGCATCCCTGGATCCTGCGCTCCAAATAGTTCATCCCCAATAACATTTAATTCATTCCATTTATTAATAACTAGATCTGAGCCATCCCATTGGATGCGATGTGTGCACGCTGTGCTGGGGAGGCACGTTTTCAGGACAAAACCTGGGGAAGAAGCAATGACCCGGGGCAGGTCGGGGTCCAGGACAGGCACGTGCCTCGTGTTTCTGACACACCATGTGGCACCCATGAGGACTGCTTTTCTCTGCAGTGAGGACCAGAGACTCTCTGCAGTGACCCAGCTGCAAAATTAGGCAAAATCAGGTCCTCCTGGGTTAAAACCATGAACCGGGGTGAACCCAGGCGTGCTCTGACCCAGCCTGGGGGCTGCTCAGCCCAGCCCCACAGCGAGGACCGGGCTTTTCCAGGTGCTCTTCAGGGCTTATGGAGCTTTGGGGCAGGCAGGGAGTTACCTGGTGGGATCGTGGTCATTTCTCCTGAGGAAGCCTTGCTTCTTCCAGCAGAAGGTCAGAGGATGCCGGGCGCTGTGGGTGGCTCTGTGCACAGTACCAGCGGCCCAAGAACTGGGCACATCCCTGCCTGGTGCGGTGGGTGGGAGAGATGGGCACGGTTGTGACAACAGCAAGAAATTCTTCTAGTCACAACATCGTCGGGAGTGCTCGCAATTGCGGGCTAAGGCTGTGGTGTGTGCTAAATATAGAGCCCTGGTCCTCGCACACTTAAGGAAACAAATGATCTGATGAGCATCTTTCTGCTGAAATATGAGCCCATTTATTAAGCTAAATGGACGTGAAATGCAAATGTGAGGTTACTTTTCAGCTATTTCCAAATAATAATTAAAGTCTTCTGGGACTGCTCATTAGACACATTTGCCGTGTGACTCCCCATCCACTCCCTGGTGTGGATGAGGGATCCCAGGGAGGATGTCTGGTGCACGGGGTGGATGGTGAGCACCAAGCCCTACAAAATACTCTGGTTTGGTTGCGGATCTGTGCCAAATAGCCCAGTGCCGGCTGGGACCAGTGAGCCTTGCCCATGGCCATGCTCTGTGCCTTGGTGCCCTGAGATGCAGATCCGCTCCCAGAGCTGAGGCGGATGGAGTTGGGCCCCCACCACTACCATAACTCATGGGACCCCTCCATCTTCCTCCTGTCTCACCCTCACCGCCTCTACCCATCTGCCCAAATCCCCAGTTTCAGCAGGGAAGTAGACATGGGTCAACTTCTGCTGCACAGGAGCATCCTGCTTTGAAACGCGTCTCAAGTGAGCGGCTCTAGCTGCCTGTGCCTGCTGTCCCAGGGGAGGGAGAAGGGGTCAGCCATCATGGGGGTCCCTCAGGCTCGTGCAGGGCACAGATTGCTCCATCGCCACTGAACAAGCAGCGCCTGTCTGCAACAAGCCCCCAGTGCTCAGAGCGGTGCAGAGGGAAGGCTGCGGCGGTGCAATGCTCTGCGGGTGCTGCGTGTGTTTGGGGCTGGCACGTGTCTGCTCAGCTGGCACCCCGCCGGGACCCCCGCCTTCACTCCCGCAGCTCACAGGTCTCTGCTCCCACCCAGGTGAAGAGCGTGAACCTGTCGGACGGGGAGGTGCTCTCCATCCGTGGGGTGGACGGCGATGCCCTGGTGGTCCTGGCCAATCAGACCCTGCTGGTGGAGGGCCAGGTGATCCGCAGCCCCACCAACACCATCTCTGTCTACTTCCGCACCTTCCAGGATGAGGTGGTGGGGACCTTCCAGCTCCACTACCAGGGTGGGTGCCTCTCTGCTGTGGGTGCGTGAGTAGGGGAGGATGGGGTGTCAGTCCCGTGGGGCTCAGCCCCGCCGGGCTGCAGGGGTGGAAGGATGCTGGGTTTTGTCCTCACAGACCAGCCGGGCTCCTGTTTTTGCTGCTTGCCCGTGCTCAGAGCATCGGCTGGGACGGGTCGAGCAGCAGCCTGTGTTGTGCCCAGAGCAGAGGGTTCAATGTGCACCGGCGTCCCGGACCCCAGTGCTGGCTGTGCTCCTCACGCCCGCCTTGCCCCGTTTCTGTCCCCGCGCAGCAGCTCTTCCCACACAGACTCAGACTGCAAGTCTATTTTTTTCCTTGAAGAGCTATAAAAAATAGATGAGTTCAAGCAAATTCTTTTTAAAATAGAAACTGGGTCTGAGCAAAAGCAGTAACAGGTGGAGAAGCAGCAGCGTGGTGGTTTGTCGGTGCTCTGCAGCCAGCACCTGGCAGCAAGGTCTGTCCGTGGCACCATGGGCACATCCAGCATGTCCCCAGCACTCCCCGCCCCCGACTGCAGGGTGGCTCAGAGCAGACAAGCCCTAAGCTCTGAAATGTTTGTGCTTGTTCCAGTGTTTATGCTGAGCTGCAACTTTCCACGGAGACCTGATTTCGGAGACGTCACCGTGATGGATTTGCACTCGGGTGGCATTGCACATTTTCACTGTCACCTGGGCTACGAGCTGCAGGGTCCCAGAGTGCTTACGTGCATCAACGCATCGAGGCCGCACTGGAGCAGCCCAGAGCCAATCTGCTCAGGTACACTCCTCGTTAGTTAGCCTCGGTGCTAAGAAAAACTGGGATCCCCAAAGAAAAAAAAAATAGAGCTGCTTTCTTTGCGCCGTGAGTTGAATGCGGTCCTGGGAGAGAGTGAAGGCAATGCCCAGCTCTGCGCACAGTGCAGCCCGAGGTACTGCGGGTTCTCATGTCAGTGGCAGCAGAATCTGCTTTCTAATTAGGCAGGTAAGGGAAAAGAAATTACAGATTTTATGCGTGGGTGTGAGCATATACGTGTATCTGTAAAAGAAAGCAAAGCCAAGCCAGGCAAGAGGTTCGTGTATTAAAGACTGCTGAGAAGAGCTGGGCAGGCATCAGTGGAGGGGATTGTCCCCTTTGCCCTGCAGAAGCCCCCAGTGCAAATTCCTGCCCGTACCCTTTGCCTTGCCGTCTCCTTGCCTGTCTCAGCGGGGCTGTGCTCTGTTTCGGCAGCGCCCTGCGGCGGGACAGTCCACAATGCCACCATTGGCCGCGTCCTCTCGCCCAGCTACACCGGGAACCAGTCGAGCACCATGTACTGCGTGTGGGCGATCGGGGCCCCCCCGGGCCAGAAGCTGCATCTGCACTTTGAGAAGCTCCTGCTGACCGAGAAGGACAGGTGAGGCTCCGGGAGCCCCTCGTGCACCCGGGTGCTGCTGGCCGGCGGTGAGGTCTATGCTGAGCCCATTTCCCTGCACCCCTGGGACTGCGGAGAGCTTGGCTCTACCCAGGGTGAGGAGCAGGACATTTTGCTGGGTGCTACATGTACCAAAGCTTGGAAGCTCCCAGATGGTCTCAGCTCCTCCACCTCATGCCTCCTGTCCTCCCGGTGCCTGGGCTGCGGATATCCTGGCAGGCAGCACTGACCCGAGCTCAGGGTGCAGCATGGAGGAGGCTGCAAGCCAGAGGATGGTGGGGACGGGGTCAGAGGAAAATCCTGGTACAGAAGAAGACGTTCCTAATTCAGGTGTTCAAGCGGTCAGGAAGAAACACAGGTCTTTGAGCCAAAAGAGCTGCAAAAGGCAGGCACAGAGCACCAGCCCCTGCTATCCCGAGGCCCTGCGCTTCGTGCCAGCGGATCTGCCGGTATCCTGATCCCGCTACCTGCAGGGCGACGCAGTGTGCTGTGTCACACCTGTCCTTTCCTTCCCCCGAATACCCAGTGCCCAGCACCGCTCATCACCACGGTGCAAGAAGCTGCAAATCCCACGCTATCCGCATCCGTAACATAAAGCACACACTTACGGTGCTGGTGCTTGTGTTTAAACAGCATTAACATTCAGTCTGGTAACAGGCAGTAAAGCAGGTTTATGGCTTGTAGTAAAATCAAAGAATAAAGCCCCTGTTTATGACACAGTAAAAGAGACTTATCTGGTTGGTGAATTTTTGTTTGCACAATTTCTTTAAAATGCCGTGTTCTATTCCGGGATCACCAGAGAGCGGGCGCTGGTGAGGAGAAGGGGCTGGGTGATGCTCCGGGGGGTGCATGGGGACACTTCTCCCATGTAACATGCCGTGTCCTCCTGTGCAGGATGGTGGTGTACAGCGGGGACACGAACCAATCCGCCATCCTCTACGACTCGCTGCGTGCCGACAGCGTGCCCTTTGAAGGGGTGATCAGCGACGGCTCCTCCATCAGGATTGAATTCCTCGCAGAGGAGCCTGCGGCTGCCACAGCTTTCAACATACGCTTCGAAGGTGATGTGCTCTCATTTTGGTACCCTGAAGAGCAGCAAGCTGACCTCAGCCAACGCTCTTGGGCCTCAGAACATTTGGGCAATTAGCAGAGATACAGTTGTAGAAAGGGTCTTGGCTGCCCCTGCCACCGGCAGACCTGGTGCTCTACTGTGCCGCTGTCCCTGCGTCGCTGTAGGCATGCAGGGCAGCTTGAATCTTGCCTGGGGCTGGAGTAGCTTTGGGGAATACATCTACCTAGCAAAAAATAGGGAAAGAAATAGCTAAATGTCATTTATTCCAAGAAAAAGGCTTGTTGGTAAGCTGAGTATCCATGGGACTCATCTGTGCCTGCCACAGGACAGCCCTGGGGCAGTGGGTGCCTTGTCCAGGATGGGGCCCCTCCAAACCCAAGCTGAAAAGGCCATGGGAATCACACAGCCTGCAGTGACCGTCACCACCAAAGGCCCAGTCTATCCCCTTCCCTTAGTCCTCTTAGCGTGGCAATGCTGGGTACCGAGCCCAAACCAGCCACAGGGATGGGGGCTGTCCTGGCCCCTGCCATCACTGCAGCACTTCTCACCAGGCTGCCTTCCTCCAGGCCCACCAGCCGCTCCTCCTGGGACCGGTAGGGAGAGGGTGCTGGGCAAGCCCCGGGCAGCTCACATGGATTTGCTTCAGTTGTCATTTAAGTGCATCCTGCTGCCGGGATCAGTCCTGCGGGAGCCCCATGCCTGTGAGCAAGCTCAATAACGCGCAGTAATCCCAGGGGAGATTGCTCAGCAAATACAGCAACCGGCAACACAGCAAGTGTGTTACTGCTGCTGATACACAATGGAAGTGGGGTTTGGTTAAGCCTGCATGGCTCAGGGCAGATAAACTGTTGTTAATCCTAATTGCCTGTAAAATACACCATGGAAGAGGCCATCCGTGCGTGGTGGGGATAGAGGGAAGGGTTTCTAGCGGGGGATGGAGGCAGAGCCCGGGACTCATCTAGCAAACACCTAGAGCTGAGGGTGTGAGGAGCAGGGATAGGCAGTGATCCCCCCAGCCAGCTCCGTGCCCCTATGGCTAATGGGGGGTTCCTCTTCCAGCCTTCGAGCGGGGCCACTGCTATGAGCCCTACATCCAGAACGGGAACTTCACCACCTCCGACCCCACCTACAACCTGGGCACCACTGTGGAGTTCACGTGTGACCCCGGGCACTCCCTGGAGCAGGGCCCTGCCGTCATCGAGTGCGTCAACATGCGGGACCCGTACTGGAATGACACGGAGCCGCTGTGCCGAGGTCAGTCTCCGTGCTGTGGGGTGATGCTGGGCGATGGGCGTGAACACCCCTGGGACCCTGGCTGAGCCCTGCCTGCCTCTTGCTCCCACAGCCATGTGTGGGGGGGAGCTGACCGCTGTGGCTGGGGTGATCCTGTCCCCCAACTGGCCGGAGCCCTACACGGAGGGGGAGGACTGCATCTGGAGGGTCCACGTTGGCGAGGAGAAGCGGCTCTTCCTGGACATCCAGCTGTGAGTAGCCCAAGACCTTGACGCATGTCTCAGCCCACTTCACTGCAGTATCCCTGCTCCCCTCAACCCAGGGACCCACACTGTTTCCCTGTTCTCCCACTCGGAGCTTTCCTAATCCCCTATGATATAGTCAGCACCCAGGGGGAGGTCCAGGAGGGTACCAAGTGCTGCTCCCTGAGCTCAAAGCGCTGGTACACCATCCACTGCAGTAGTTAATTGCTCCCAAGACAGCTTCTGAACTCTTCTGGAGCAAAGTCGCAGGGAGCGATGCCACAGCAGCGTGCGGCTGCGTGCAGCTCAGGGTGACACACCGCACCATCACGAGCTGGTTCATTTGGTGCTAGGAAAGCCTAGGGACATCCATGAGCTGGAAACCGCAGCTTAGTCGTTGGGCTGAATGGGATACAGGCCATACTGGGATGCCTAAGGGAGGGCGAGGGGCAGGGGGAGGCTCTGCCCAGCCCTCCCTCCTGTGCCCTGCTTTCTTTTTCTTGTGGAACCAACATGAACAAAATGCATCGGTTCCCCTCCTGACTGCCAGCCCACTCCTGTGTCATCCAGTGACATGGCTCGGAAAGCTACGGGGAGCGGAGCAGAGCTGCCCCGCAAGGCCCCGGCTGTGCTGTCCGGGCACGGGCAGGCACCGCAGCACTCGCTGCACATGGCAGGGGTCAGAAGGGTACAGGGATTCGATGCCAGGCTGGGAGCACTTGGCATGATAATGCTGCCGATGCAAAGGGAATCTCCTTCGATGCTATTTTGGGTTTCCAGGAGGAGGGCGTGTTTCAAGTAGGGGCTTAAAGATTTTAAAGCTTTCTGTAAAATCACAAGTCAGAGCTCCCAGTGCACCTCTCCCAGCTTTGCGGGTGCTTGGGCTGAGCAGAACTGGAGGCCAAGTGATTTGAAGTCATCAGACATAAATGTCACTGAGAAAATCATGTTTGACAGAGAGCAGAGATTTACTACAAATGTCAGCCTGCCATGGGGATTAGCTGGGTGCCTTCCAAGAACATTCTTAATAAAACGTTTGGGGATCAGCTCAGGTGTCTCCAAACAAGGCTGGATTAGGCAGACCGATGTGCAGGGCAGGGGTGCCGCAGTGACCGAGCATGCCCTGGGCCCGTAGGTATTGTGTACGCACAGTCAGACAGATCCTGCCCATGTGCAGGAATCCAGGCTTTGCTGGGAAAGTTCAGCCTCCGACATGGTGGAGACTCCTCCTGCGGGACCAGGAGCATCCTGGTTCTCTCTCCCTGCCCATCTCCCTCATGGGGAAGGGGAGGACGTGGTGTCCCTGCCCCAACCCCTTGCTGTCCCAGCCCCTCCTGTGCTGCCCGGTAGCAGAGCGCTGGGTGCTGGCTCTGCTCCCCAGCGCCGGTGAGCCTGGCGGGCACGCAGGATGAGGCAGAGCGGCAAGCAGGGGAAGGCGATGTCTGTGCCCATCCTTGGGGCTGATCCAATCTGTTCACCCACACTACCGCTACCAGCACCGAGCAGGCAGCCAGCGGTGGAGCTGGCAGGGGCTGGAGGGGCAAGAGAAACATCCCTGCAGCAGGGCTGGCAGCCCCGGTAGCAATGTCTCCCCCGGGATGTGCAGCCTGCCCTTCGCTTGGGAGCAAGGCGAGAGGATGGAGCCCCTTGTCCCCTTGTCCCCTCCCGCTCAAGGGGCAGCCGCATCCCTGCTGCAGAGGGGGTGGATGGAGGCTGCTGGTGCTGCTGGCCCTGGCTCTGGAGCAGGGTTTGCTGCCTGCCCCGGCAGGATCCCAGACATCCCCGGAGGAACCGCTCCGGTTCCCTGCGCCATCCGCGGGCCGCCACTGCTCTCTGCTGGCCGCGGGGACGAGAGCTGCAGCAAGGGGGGGGCCGCCGCGGTGGGCCCGGCCTTTTCCACGCCGTGGGGCAGGATCCGGTGAAGTTGGTGTCACCCCATCACGGGGCTTTGGGCCGCCCTGCCCCACCGAGCCGCCGGCATCTCCCCGGGCTTCAGGGCGGCGGGAGAGGGCTCCTTCCCGAGCCATCCATCGCTCTTGGCAGGGAGGATGGAGCCGGGGTGAGTTATGGGGCCGCTGTTCAACAACCTGCACTGCTGACCCACTCGGGACAGGACGGCACCACGGTGCTTGCCCAGCCTGCCTGGGGATGGGGACAAGGACAGGGATAGGGACAGGGTGCGAGGCAGGTTCACTGCACTGCAGTGCCGGGGCAGGCGGTCACACTGCTGCTCCTTGAGCCCAAGGCCGTTGTGTCCTGCCCGGGCTCCCTGCCCAAGCTGATCTCTAACCAAGCTCTCCTTTCCAGCCTGAACCTCACCAACAGCGACATCCTCACCATTTATGACGGGGACGAGCTCACCGCCCGCATCCTGGGGCAGTACATTGGCAGCAGTGGTCCCCAGAAGCTCTACTCCTCCAGCCCAGATCTCACCATCCAGTTCCACTCAGACCCTGCCGGGCTCATCTTTGGGAAAGGGCAAGGATTCATCATGAACTACATAGGTAGGGAGAGCAGGGTGCTGGCTGTGTCCCCTGCCCTGCCACTGCAGTGCAAGTGGGGACCGTGACATGCAGCTGGACCAGGTTGTCCAGGTGCTGGCTTTGGAAGTAGGGAGAATTGCTGTGACACCAGCACTCCTCTCCACATCTCACCGAGCTCCTGCAGAAAGCCCCAGCCCCACTGCAGGTCTCTGGCCCAGTCAGTTCTGGGGTGTCCTTGTACATCTCCCCTCTTCCAAGCTGGCAAAAAGGCAGTGGCATTTTTGGTCCCTGTTAGCCCTGGTCTGGCCCAGTGCAACTGAAGAGCAGAACAGGGAAAGAAATGGCTGGAAATATGGGTGGAGGATCTCCACACACACACACTCTGTCCGGCATGAAGCTGATGGTACTGAGGCACTGCAGCGAGGCGTCCTCCTAGGAGAGGTCACTGAAGCCAGTCCCCGGGTGGGCTCCTGAGATGGATGTTCCCAGCTCACAGCGCCTTGCTCCAGAGAGGCTTAGACGACATCTGGAGACGTCTGTTCACATCATCCTTTGGTGCAGCCATGTCTGCCAGACTGGGGTGGCTGATGCCCAAGGAAGGGACAAGGACTGGGCAGGGCACTTCTTCCCCACGGCTGCCTGAGGTCTTACTGCCTGTCTCTCCTCCAACCTGTCTTCCTCTGCCAGACTTCCTCTAAGTGTGTTTTCTTTCCACTGCTGACAGCTCTGGTTACGACAAACAGAGAGCAAGCTGCAATGCAGATCACCTGCATGGCTGCAGGTCCCTTCCTCCGTGCACTGCAGCACGCACGGCTGGGCTCAGCTGTGGGCACAGCGCTTGGTGGGCACGGGGCTGGGGAGAGCTGGGCAGAAACCCCTCACCAGGGCAAACCAGTCATGCCGTGACCGTGGCATCGGCACCGCTCCTCTCCTGCACCTGCCAGAGCTCAGCCTGGTGTTCCCAGAGGTTGCTCCTTTTATCCTGATCCCAGCAAAGTCACTGCCTTGTTTTCATGAGCACAGCTCTCCACCTGGTTTTAGGGTCAGGGGAAGCTTTTAGGGCTGGGGGGGGCTTCAAAGAGCCCCCATTACCCACGGCTGCCCT
>VYXH01008222.1:1002972-1013315 GCA_013397275.1 Burhinus bistriatus
CCCTGGGTTTTGGGGTCAGGGGAAGCTTTTAGGGCTGGGGGGGGGCTTCAAAGAGCCCCCATTACCCACGGCTGCCCTACTGCCCCTTTCCTCTGCCCAGGAGATGCCACCTGCGGACCGGGCTGCCGGCTGTGGCTGTGCTGTTTGCAGTACATGGGGCTGGAGAGCTCTCGGGGAGGGACAGGCGTTCACTGAAGAGCTGCGTGTCCATGTGCAGTGGCTCTGAGGAGGGCTGTGCCGTGGGGTCTCGCTCAGTGGGTGACTGCCAGCACCTCTCTTGGCTGCAGAAGTGTCCCGCAACGACTCCTGCTCCGACCTACCCGAGATCCAGAACGGCTGGAAAACCACGTCGCACACGGAGCTGGTGAGAGGGGCCAAGATCACCTACCAGTGCGACCCAGGCTACGACATCGTGGGGAGTGACACCCTCACCTGCCAGTGGGACCTCAGCTGGAGCAGCGACCCCCCCTTCTGCGAAAAAAGTAAGTGCCCTGAGCAATGTGCTGCTGTGCCCGTCCTATTCCTGTGCCCCACACCACTTTTTAACAGCTGCTGGTCCCCGCTGCTGTGCCCCACTCAGACGCCTCTTTTCCCCAGTTATGTACTGCACCGACCCGGGCGAGGTGGAGCACTCGACCCGCCTCATCTCCGACCCGGTGCTGCTGGTGGGGACCACCATTCAGTACACGTGCAACCCCGGCTTTGTGCTGGAGGGCAGCTCACTGCTGACCTGCTACAGCCGTGAGACGGGGACGCCCATCTGGACCTCGCGGCTCCCGCACTGCGTCTGTAAGTTCGGGCAGTTTCTCCTGCCCTCCCGCAGCTCGGCTCCTCTGCTCAGGGGATATCGGGAAGCCCTTACCTGTAGCCGAGAACTTCCCCAGCCACGCGGGGTGGTGCAGAGCTCTGAGCTACCTGAAAGCGGGATGGGGTGAGAGCTCCGGTACTTCCCCACTGCCTCCCAGGCTCCTTCTCTCCCTCGGCAGTCCAGGCCCTGGGGCTCACCCTGGGACTCACCCTGGGAGCTCAGCCCTTTCAGCCGAGGAGTCGCTGGCCTGCGATAACCCAGGACTGCCGGAAAACGGCTACCAAATACTTTATAAGCGCCTCTACTTGCCGGGAGAGTCCCTGACGTTCATGTGCTATGAGGGCTTTGAACTCATGGGGGAAGTTACCATCAAATGCATCCTGGGCCAGCCGTCCCACTGGAGCGGACCCCTGCCCATCTGCAAAGGTAACGGTGTGGGGTGGCTGGGGGGTGCGGGGGCAGCCACAGCCTCGGTCCCCTACCCAGGACAGCCCAGGTACCTTTGGCTGCAGACTGCCAGCAGTTCTCTAGCTGAGAGCTAAACTCATCTGAAACCTGGGTGCTTTTCTGGATGTGTGCTGAGCAAGCTCCGGTGCCCCGAGGAGGGGGGGCAAACCCCCTGGCCACCATGCTGGTGGTGTGGGGCGTGTGGGACATCACTTGCTTTTCTTGCTTTGTTTCTTCCCGTAGCGGTTTGCCCAGGCTCAGCAGGGATGCTCTCCTCGGGCAGAGCTCAGCCCCAGGGAACCCCCTAGGCACCGGTCTAAATAAGGTCTGGGCTTAGTGCGCTTTCCGGACACAGGACAGTCCTCCTGTCACCACTAAGCTGCAGGGACAAATTGTTCGTAATTACTATTTAGTGGGACTACGTGGAGACCCTGTCTCTTGGGCAGGAGGGCTCTCTGGAGGGTACCACCGCCCCAGGCAGAGCCGTCCTGCCGGTGTCTGGCTTGCCTAGCCCGCTCAGTCCATTCCTTCACTTACCGAGACTAAGAGCTTATTAAAAACTGAAAGTTTGCAGCGTGGCTTGGGACCAAACGGTGCAGGGAGACCCCGGGCCTGGGCTCCCCATGCAGCCAACAGCTGCCGGCACCCAGTCAAACCCAGTTATGTACCAGTAACTCTCTATTTCTCTTCCAGTGAATCAGGACAGCTTTGAACATGCTCTGGAAGGTGAGCGACAAGCGTTTGCTAGATGAGCCCTGTGCCAGGCCCTCAGCCGGAGCCTATGTGGAGCCTGGGAGGAGGGATGGGCTGAGCAGGGGCACAGGGGGGATCACAAGATGCTTGCAAATGCCGACATAATAGATCTTGTCCTTTCAGTAGCAGAAGCTGCTGCAGAGACATCGCTCGAGGGGGGAAATATGGCCTTAGCCATATTCATCCCGGTGCTGATCATCTCCTTGCTGCTGGGAGGAGCGTACATCTATCTCACAAGGTGGGGCGTACGGCTGGGCTGGGGGGCCAGAGGCAGAGCCTCCTGGTGACCTGGCCAGGGCAGGCTCAGCATCACCGTGTCTTCACTGGCCACATGTCCCAGGCATGGTCCTGGGGAGCCAGGCACCGAGCTCCCGCTCCAGGGTCCCTGAGGTGCTTGGCAGGGAGCTGGGATGGGGGGGACATGGGAAGATGGGGCTGGTCGTGCTTTGCTCTGGGGTCGTGCTGTGCAGCCCAGTGACTCTTGCGTCTCCTCCGCAGGTGTCGGTACTACTCCAGCCTCCGCCTGCCCCTCATGTACTCCCACCCTTACAGCCAGATCACGGTAGAAACGGAGTTCGACAACCCGATTTATGAGACAGGGGTGAGTCCTGCTGCATGCTTTCCTCACTGGGGAATGTCCTGACGGGGAAGCATGGATTTTGCCAGGCGTGTGACAATAGGATGAGTCAAGCCATCCCGATGTGGGAGCGCTGAGTAACGGGGCAGGAGGCTTTATCCCTGTCCGTCACTCCCATGGGGCCGGATGGGCTCCGGCAGCGGGAGGAGGCAGAGGGGGCTGCGGGGTCCAGGCAGGGAGAGCACCGCTTCCCCGGGAGCAAAACAACACTCAGAGCCTCTCTTGCTGCCTGGGAATGGGGAGATTATCTTGAAATGCAGCTGCTGCCCTCAACTGGCTTTTCCTTCTTTTCAGGAAACAAGAGAATACGAAGTTTCGATATAAGGACAGTGGTAAGAGAGTCTCCGGCTGTGAACTTAATGTGCTCTCATAGAACTTCCTCAGTAACTAATCCAGAGACCACGTGGAGTTTGGTTGGACCCCCGGACCTGCTGTTGTCTTTCCTTTTGCCTCTTTATTGAAGATTTTACTGTTTTCTTCACTGTATTTATTCTATTTAAACTGCGATAAGCGTGCTGCAGAGCCCCAGAGCTGGGGCAAAGCCGGGTCCCGGCAAGGCCAGGGTGGCACGGGGGCACCCGCTGTCCCCCCCTGTGTGGTGGCATGTCCCCCAGCACTGCCCACACACACACAGGGGGATTTTTGGGGTTCCGATGTTGTTAAAAATTAAAAACGTCTCCATTGCAAGAGCCTGCGGTTGATTGCTGGGAGCTGAGGTAGGTGCAGGGTTTGCAGCAGGGTCCTGCCGGCGGTGCCAGTCCTCCCTGGCCCGCAGCTCCCGGCTCCCCTCGCCCCCGAGCAGGAGCCACAGCGTGGGGCTCGGGGGCTCATATGCCACCAGTGCAGGGACCGTCCTCACTGCAGGGAAGTGGAGCGTGGCTCAGGAAAGCTGCCGGCCTGTGCAGAGCCCCACTTGCTGTACCCAGAGAGCAGGGGACAGCCCGGCACGCACACGGTACATGCCACTTTCTTTTCCCACTTTGCTTTGGATGCTGGAAAGGCAGCAAACCAGGACTCGCAGCTCTATGGAGAGGCATCAACCAGCGACCCCCCAGCAGCCCACTGCCTGGGAGCTGTGGGAAACCTCCCTGGGCACTGGGAGCGGAGTGGCTGGCGCCGCTTTGCTCACACCAGTTGTTCCTCTTTGGTAACACTTGCCGTGACCCTTCCCAGGAAAACCCCGGTCACGCTTAAAGGCCGGAGGTCACCCCTTGCCCCCCGGTAGCATCTCAGGGTAAGCAGGACAGACTGGGCTCCCTGCCACCACTCCCGCCAGCTGCCGAGCTCTCCTTCGCTGCAGGAGGGTCCGCTGCCTGCCCCGGTGTGCGGGCAGCCGTGCCGGCACAGCACCGGGCAGAGATTGGGGCAACGCAGCCCAGCCGGTTCCTCCTGCCCGGACCCTCATGGGACTGCAGCTCCCACCTGGGGTTGGCACCTTGCTGGGGCTTGCGACTGGGCAGGGGGTGGAGAGGGGCAGGGGATGAAGGTGGAGGTGTATTGGGGAAGGAAAGGCAGGCAGGCAGCGTGGCCGGGCTCCAGCACAGGAGACCAGCCCGGGGGGAGCGAAACAGGCAGAAATCAGCCCACCAAAGCTGGTCCCACCCCAGGCGAACCCCAGTTCGAGCCTCAGCATCCCCTGTGCTCCTTCGCTGCCTTCACCTCTGCCAGAGCCAGACACTGGTGGGGCTGCTCCCCATCTGCGGGGACACAGACCCCCAAAAGGGCCACCTTCTCCCTGGGCCCTCCACGCTGCCAGCACCCCAGCCAGGCCCTGGGGAGGGCAGTGAAGCTGCCAATGTGTCCTTGGCTGCTGGTGTCTTTCTTTTGTCTTTGTAGAATGGCAATTGTAACCACGGGAGGCTGGTTTAGTTTTGGGATGGTTAGTGCATCTCTGCAGTGTACAGCTGAGACTTAGTTTTTTTCCTTTAAAAACAATGAATGTGTGTTTGTAATTTGTAAAGGTTAAAAAAAAAACAAAGAAAAAAAAAGAAAAAAATGTGCCAAAAATGTACTAAGCATTTCATTTCCCTTCATACATGTCTGTTTTTATAAGAACAATGTGAAAATTGCTGGGATTAAATATTTTTGAACATGATAAAGTACTTCCGTGGGAAGGTCTAGCGTTCAGTATAACCTCAATACAAATTGCTCTGTGTTTTCAAACGTCTGAAATAAGTTTGCAGAGACTTGAACCACAGGCAGGCCCATGGTGTGGCCTGCTGCACAGGCGCAGGGGCTGCAGCGTTGCAAGAGAGGGTGAGCGCTGGGCACATCGCATGCCTTGTGGCGGGACAGTGGCCCAGTGCCTCTGCCTTGGTTCCGAATGTGCTTTCCAGGGGCCAGATCCTGCCCTGGTGCAACCCCATGGTGTCTTCCTGCTCCCATGGGATGGAGGCAGCCAAGCACTGCCGGGACACAGGGTGAGGTGGCATGGCCCTGGGGACATCTCTCCTCCACCAGACGCCCTGTGGAAGCCAGAGCTGGCTCAGCCCTACGCCCTCCCGGACCCAGCCTCAGCCCTTCCCCGAGCATCGCCTCTGCTAGCCCAGCCACAGCGATGCCTTGTGGGGTAGGTGGGGGTCTGGGTCCTGCCTGGAGGCACTGGGACTCCGCTGGACACCCATGGCCATGTCACAGAGGATGTGCAGAAGGCTTTGGGGAGCCCCGCTAGTACAGCCCTGCAGGGCAGGGCAGCTGTGCCCTGCTCACCCTGCAGCGGGGGCTGCCCAATGACCTGTGGCTATCACCCAGAAGCTCCTACGGGACACGGGCCGGCTTCCCAAAACCACAGGGAGAACGTGGCAGGGAGGGAGGGCTGCCTTGCTTGCCCCCCGTACAGTTCTGTACCGGCTGCATCTTGTGCAGCTGCAATGTGGAGCATGCAGGCACAGCTCAGGGAAGATCTCAGGGATGGGTGGGAAAAATCCCTGTGCTGCTCCCTGGGAGCCTCACTGGGCTGAGCTACTCCGGCGGGGGCTCATCTCTGTCCCCTGCCCGCAGGAGGCTTCCGCCCTGAGCAGCCCTCTGGAGCCAGCAGGGCCCTGGCACATCCCTGGGGAGTGGGGAGTATGAAAAGCATCGGGACCGTGCAGGGCAGGGTCCTGCCTAGTGGGACCCCTGGGTGCCTGCGGGATGGCCACGAGCACAGCCCCGCTCCAGGAGCATGGTGGCAGGATGGTGGATGTCACCACCTCGCCAAGGAGCAGGGCCACTGGGAAATCCCAGGTTAAATACCGTTTCCCGACACCTGCAGAGTCTCAGGTTTCCCTGGCAGTGGCAATGGCCAGCGGGGAGGGATGGGGATGCACAACCCACCCAGCACCCTGGGAAATGCCCTGTTCTGGAGCATCCGCTGCCCTGCCAGGAAACCCAGGGCCTCCTGTGCATCCCTGCACCTCCCCACACAAAACAATAAAATAATCCTGCACCCTGAAAATGTGCTTTTAAAAAAGGTTACGATGTGACACAAGATAATAGCTTCATGTAGCAGCTGTCAGGCTAATGCACAGGGGGGCGAAGGAGCCAAGGCTCTGATGCGGAGCATTCCCGGGGGAGGAAGCTTGGGTTATTTTTGGACAGAGATTGCAAGAGAATTAAAATGAAGGGGGAAAAAAAAAATCTTGATGCTGCCGTTCCTCCTCAGTGACGTAAAGCGGGAGCCAATCTCTGGCCTCGCGCTTTGTGCCACGGATTAAGCTTCGTCTGGGCGCAGCAGCCACAGCCATTACCCGCCTCTCCTTTGCGGACAGCACGGCCGGGAAGATGCAGCGTGCTTGTCCCCCGGCAGTCACGTAGCCGAGGGATCCCTGTGCCCACCCACTCGAGCTCGGGGATGGAGCAGCGGGGATCCCTCACCTCCTTTCCAGCCACATCGCAGGGCGGCGAGGCAGAGCATCCCTACCCAGCCTCAGGGATGCTCTGCCCCTGCGTGGGGGCTTGTGCTCCCCAGCAGGATTTCACACAGCTGTTCGCTGGCTGCATTCCCGCACCTTCCCTGATTGTGGGGTTATTTCTCAGCAGGAAGCAAAAGCAGTTTGGGGGGAGCAGTGCCAAGGATGGAGGGCTGGAGCAGCAGCCAGCCCCCAGCCCCACAGCTCTGCTAACGGCTTTGCTCCGCACCGGGAGGGAGGAATGTGCAGCAGGGTGCCCACGGTCACTGGTGTCAGCCGTGATGGAGCCCTGGGACCGGCGCTGGTGCCCTTCAGTGCAGAGCCGGAAAATAGCAGCAGGGTGGAATATGATTAAAGAGCAAAGAGTGGGGGGCAGCTGGCAACAGAGCAGCACCCAGAGGCAGAAATGCTGAGGGCTGTGTGAGAAAGCCGTGCTCGGAGGGTCTTGCACATTGTCCGGGCACAAGCTGGTCTGGCAGGGACTCAGGGAACAGCAGCCTGTGCGGTGCGGGTGACCTCGGCTTGGGGAGCACAAGGTGTGCCCCTCCGGGAGCACCGTCCCAGCTCCAGCCTAAATGCTCCGGGAAATCCTGGCCTTGGCAGGACACAAGCACGGTTTTGGCTGCAGCCGCGTCCTGGCAGCGGCTCAGGGGAGGACACTGGGCAGTGTCTGCCCCAGGAGTACATCTTAGGAAAAGGGAGAAGGAATCCCTGGAGCCAGGAGGCTGCCCCGCAGACAGGGCTCCTGCCAGGGTGTCGCTGGCAGAGCTGTGCCAAGCACATCCCAGGGCTGCTCCCAGCCATTCTGCTGTGTAACGGTTCCTGTGCCTGCTCTCGCTGCCTGTTTGCCCCCTGCCAGACCCTTGCCGTCCCTCCCTGGAGCCCAATGACGCCTTCTGGTGCCCAGGTGCCGTCAGGGGGGCCAGGCTCTGCCCCAGCAGCAACACTCCATCCTGCAGCCACGGCTCCATCCTGCATCCCGGCCGTGGGCACTGCCGAAGCAGGGGCTGCAGAAGCAGTGCTGCGGGGTGGGTGCTCGGGGTGCTCCCCCCAGCCTGCAGCGCTTCAGGGGATCCCAGCTGAGCCATACCAGCCCCATGACCCAGCCTGCCTGACTCACACTCTCCCCAGAGCTCCCCAGGCTGGGTGAATCACCCAGGCCAAACCAGAGGAGAGGAGTTGATAAGGCGGAGGAGGGACCTGAGGAGCACGAACCCGAGAGGAGGCTGGCAGCAGGATTAACCCTCGCAGCATCCCTGCCAGCTCCTCAGAAGAGCAGAGGGCAGAGGTGTTGGGTCCCTGCACCCTCAGCGTGGGGCACGCGTGGGTGGTGCAGGATGTATTGCAAGAAACCTCTGTGCTGCGTGTTATGGGCTTAGCGTTACCGCAGGAAATGCACACCCGGGAATCAGGATGAGACCCCAGTCCCTCAGATCTCCCCTCGCCCCTTCTCTCCCCCAAGCACTCCGAGCTGTGGAAGGCTGCACAGCAGACTGGTTTCTGCAGTGCGTGGTGTTGAGAAGGGGGTTGTTGCACTGGAGGGTGAAGAGAGCCAGGTGACACCCTAAAGGCAGAGGAAAGAGAGGGGACAGCTCGTCCTGCAGAGAAGAGAGGAGCGGCAGAGCTGAGGACCGGGGCCTGGAGGGGCCGGAGAGCAGAAGGCAGACAGAGGGGAGAAAGGATGGGAGAGTGCAGAGCCCGGTGCCGAGAGCCAGCAGACTCTGTGACTGCCGACAGAAGGACGTGCTGGCTGCCAAGAGCAGGCAGGAGGTGCGGGCTGAGGCTGAGAGGGGTCTGGGAAAGAGCAGGAAGGAGTAAACACCCTGCAACATGCAACGCTGCCGGAGTCCTGCAGGAGCGAACCGAGAAGAGGGCTGGGGTGGGGAATGTGCTTGTGGGAGCACAGAGGAACAGCAGGAGCAGACAGGAGGCAAAAATGTGCCAGGACAGAAAACACGGTGCAGTTTAGGTCTGCAGTAGCCAGGGATGAAGTTGCTCTGGAGCAAGCACACACACCCGAGGGGCTGAGCAGAGCCCTTCTTTCACTTCTAAAAGCCAGCTTGAGCCGTGATGGTGGCGGACATGCAGGCTGGCTACCTGCAGCGTGCAGGAAACCTGCGAAACCAGGCAGGGCTTCCCTGGCACTGGGAGCTGTGACACGTGTCCCACGCAGCTCCACGTGGCACTGCCACAGGGCAGGGCAGCGCTGCCAGGGCTCTGCCGGCAGTCAGGGCAGCCCAGCAGTTATCCGGCTCCAGGGGGAACAGTGGAGGGAGGGCTGGACCTTTGGGGATCCTGGGTTTGACAGTATTCGCTTCGGTGAATGGGAAAGGGGTTGGGGAGGGAAAAAGCAAGAAGCAGGAAGCAGCAAGGCTCAAGACAAACTGTTTCTCCACCAGCACGTAAGAGTTATGAAGGGACACCACAAATTGCTAAAAATTTTACTTCCTCTGCAGCCAACCAGCAAAGCTGATCTCCTCTTTTCCATAGGGCCAAAGCCTGGATGCATGCAAGGTCAGCTTAGAAAGGGAACGTTTTGTCAACCCCCTTGGGCTGGCCCAACTAACTGGAGCTGCACATACGGTCTGTCTGCTGCGAGTGCTGAGCTGCTGCTGTTGGACATGGCCGGGGTCTGCTGGGGCTCTGCAGCTCCTGCACCCGCTGCCTACGGGCTCTCAAAGGGAACTTCCAGGAGCTGAGGCTGCCATGGCCCAGGAACCTCAGCCCTGACATTGCCCACGGCTGAAGGAGGAAGTGCCTCGGAGCAGCAGGAATGGGAGCAGGAGATGCCGACAGGCTGTCATGTATCAACTGAGGGACCTTCCTAACTGGAGGGGCAGGGACTGGCTGTGATTGGGGGGTGGGGGGCGCTCACACAGTTCTGCCACCCTCTGGGAGCGCCCACATCCCTGGGGGCTGCCTCTTCCAGGCATCTGCATCCATGGGGCTGCATCCCAGGTGCCTCCAGCCCCTGGGGCCAGCGTCTGCTGTATCCTGGCAGCCAGCCCCCCTGGGAACAACCTCCCCCACCCCAGGTGCTGCAGCACACCCTCACATCCTTGCTGAGGCATCCCTGGCTGCCTGCATCTCAGGCATTGCCTCCCTGGGTGTTCCTGTCCTCTGCGTACCAGTCACATGCATCCTCGGGGACCAGCAACCCCTGGGTGCTGCATCCCCAGGTGCCTGTACCCCTGCAGCAATTACTCCCTGCATCCCTGAGTGCCTGCATCCCTGGAGCCAGCATCCTGCACATCCCGGGTGCTGCATCCCCAGGTGCCTGTACCCCTGCAGCAATTACTCCCTGCATCCCTGAGTGCCTGCATCCCTGGAGCCAGCATCCTGCACATCCCGGGTGCTGCATCCCCAGGTGCCTGTACCCCTGCAGCAATTACTCCCTGCATCCCTGAGTGCCTGCATCCCTGGAGCCAGCATCCTGCACATCCCGGGTGCTGCATCCCCAGGTGCCTGTACCCCTGCAGCAAGTACTCCCTGCATCCCTGAGTGCCTGCATCCCTGGAGCCAGCATCCTGCACATCCCAACTGCTGCATCCTTAATAGTCTGTGTCCCTGGAGTCAGCATCCTGTCTCCTGGGTGCCTGCATCCCTGCATGCTCCCACCCCTGGGGCCAGCAACCCCGGGGCCAGCATCCTCTGCATCCTGACTGCTGCAGCCCCCAGTGCCTGTATCCTTGGAGCCAGTTTTCCCTGCGTGTCCTCCTCCATCCCCTCGATGCCTCTGCAACTCCTGCATGCCAGCTGCTGCAGCCCCACACGCCTGTGTCCCCCGGGGCCCGTGTCCCCCCCCCCT
>VYXH01008224.1:22670-37017 GCA_013397275.1 Burhinus bistriatus
AAAAAAAAAAAAAAAAAAAATCCTATTACACTCATTTTACCATTACCCTGCACATGAAATAATCTTTGAAATGTCTTAAAGGAGTCAAGTAAATACCCATCCATCATCAATAAGGTTGGAAGAACCTGGCCATGAAGGTACACTTGCAGAGGCTGTGGTCTGTACTGTGTGGTCTGTACTCTGTGAAATATTTTCTCTATGTATTAGCAACTTGCACAATTTATATACCAGTTCTAGAAATCTTAAACGCTGCTACCACCTGCTGGTTAATTTACACTTGGATCTACTAGCTCATCAGCAAAGTAAGAAAGGGGAAAAGGAGGAAAAGCATACTCTAAAATTTTTTTCAAAAAGGATTCAGCTTTGGTATTCCCTCAATATATTCTAATTCAGTTCTTTCTATTGCCATAGATAAACAATCTTAGTGTTATAAGATGAAGAATCCTTTTTTCCCCTGAATTATTTGCAGAAGGAACCACTGGTAGTAAGAAAGAGTGGCCTGTGATATTACTTTCCTCCATTTTCATTTTTATTTCCTGTAGTACCTCTAGTAACTAGGTCACTGTTGTCTGCTGTGTAGGATCTTCCATGTTGAAAGAGGGAAATATGCCAGTGCTCCATATTACCGTTTTAGCAGCCAAGTTGGTGTTGAATTCACTTTTATGGTGTCTGTTGTTCATAAAAGAAAAAAAAAGTCTCTTGGAAAGTTGTATTAAGCAGCAGCAATAATTTCTCTATACTAAAAAGTTAGACGTACAGTAGTTGTCATGACAACTGAAGCTTGAAGGGTTATGGCAGGAAAAGTTCTTAATCCTTAATGTTAATTAAAATTACTGCTAATCATTTAATTCCATGTTTAAGAACTGATTGCATCTACCTTAGCAATTGGTATTTCATACATAAAGGAAAACACTACCATCACTGAAAAGTATACTGTTTGACTAGAAAAGTGAGGAAAATGAGAGGATATTATTCCTAAAAAGATTTCTAACAAAGTTGTGGTATTGAGCAGTTCTATTAAATAACCATAGAAAAGCAACAGAAGTCCCTGTTAAACTATCTGCTTGGAAAAAAAATCAGCCAGTAGTGTCTGGCAGTGAAATCCACGGAAAAGGAACAATGATGAGTCTAAGCCAGGTTGTCTGGATGAAGATCTACAGTCCTTCACATTTCCTCCATTTTCAAATCTAGAATTACGTTGCAACTCAGATTTCAGGTTCAGATTGAGATGTCTCTAAAGTTCAGGTGCTCTTTGCTGATTCTAACCATCTCTAAATGAGGTAGTTGGTCAAAAACTAGGAAAATAATGACCAAGGATGGTGATGCATGTTTGCCTTGTTCATCACTGAAGAGCTGCATTGCTGCGTATAGTAATTCATTGGTAACATTAATTCTTCTGTAACTTTTTCCAGAATTCTGTAAAAACTTCCTGATTTTAGCATTTTTATCAGGTAGAAAGGAGATGCTTACAGAGACATTAGTAGAGTTACCAGGAAAGAACAGGTTTTGAATTTTTATTCTCTATGTCTTGTAATGCTAGTGTGTGCGACAAGAAGAAAATCTATGTGCTAAATCCTAACTTGTTTAGTGCTTATGTAAGATACCGGTGAAAATTCACTAATTAGTCCTAGCCCAGCCTTCAATTTTAGATTAAATTCAAAGGAGAAAATTGTGTTATTACATTCTTTCTAAATGTATGATCCCGTTAAAAAAGCCCAGACCTGAGCTTAGAGACAAAGGTGCATTTAAACTTTACATGTTCAAACCACTTAATTACATGCTTTATTTTACCTCTTTACCTTTTAGTTTTGGTAAGAAGTTCAACCAACCAAAAAGAAAAGACAAAAAATACCCACCAGTTTGTTGCTGTGATCCTTCCGGTTGGACTAAAACCAAGATACACTAGCAACTTCATAGAAATACCTCACTGCATTTGCAAGATTTCTAGACCATTTCGTAGACTAGAGAGCTCTGACCAATCATCTATTTTTTTATGTTTATCTTAACAGAACTCCCAGATTTTTGTTGTGTTAGTCAGTATGTTGCCATGACACTTGGTTAGCTTCTGAAATTGCATACATTAGTCTTACATTCCCAAAAAGCAGCAAGTCTTTTTCAGGATGAAGTATCAAAAGTGGCTTTAGCCATTGAATATTCCTGGTTAATCCATTTGAAGAGTAAATTAATTAAAACAGAGTATTCATTAGATGAGAGAAAAGAGGAATAATGTGGGGTCACATGAGGTGTAAGTTCTACTACAGAACATATTAAGGATACCATTGTCAGCATTGACTTATTTCTGCTTCTGTTGATGTCAGAGGGGGCAAAGAAAGGCCACTGCTAAGCACTGTAGAAATTCCTACCCTAAGGGTTTAAATTCACTTTTCACATAGTAACCAGGCCTTTTGTTTTCTCTTTCATCAATGCTAGTTCCAAAACAACGGAATCAAGAAACAAGTTAGGGTATGCAGTTACCATGTTAAAAATATTTTTGTTACGATTTTATGCTCTGTGGCTTTTTTTCACCTGGCAGTGGCTGGATCTAAAACTGGGAAGTTTCCTGCCTTATATCCACGCGTATGTATTACTGAGGGATCCAACCATATGTGGGCTACATGGGAACAAAAATCACTCTACCGCTTTGTGTCCTGAACAGAACACGCTCCGAGAAGGGAACCCTTAAAACTTCGGAAGAGGTTGTTTCACAGAATCTGTTGTTCCAACTTAATTCCTGGGGTTGCTACTATGCATACTAACTAACGAACTATTTCTCAGCTGGGCCTGGTTAGTGTGGCTTTCTTATTTTATAACTGGAAAAAAACCCCAACCCAACACTTTAACAAGAGTTGGATTGTTTAGATTTGCATATCAAAAGAGACTTTAGAAATCAGCTCAGCTATTTTATTTATAACAACATCTCAACACCTGATTCATTTCTTTAAATAAATCTCTCTTTGGCACAATTCACACACATTTGGAAACCACCACGTAATTTGGCACAATGCAATACAGTTGGCAGCCTCCGCTCAAGAGGGGTCCAGGACTGGAACCAAGAGTGGTACCAGAAGCCAGCACAGAGGTGCATTAAAAGGGTTACATGGGGAGGATTTCACAGTGGTTGCCCACACCATGTCTGATCCAAGCCATTGCTATTAGTGTCTCACTTTCAGGAGCGTTGACGTTGTGCAGAAAAAATATATGTGTGTATCTAAGACTTTCTCACTCTACTGAGAGGTCTTTTGTCCCTCCTTACCTCAAGCTCACTTAGGAATTATAATTTCCCATTTCCTAGACGACATTTTCAGAATTGTAACCTCTAGAATATAGAACTGTAAAAGTATTTTTGTTTCCAAGTGGTCAATACTAGCATTTAGCAGATTCAGGCATTTGACATTTTGCCTGGGCATTCATCACAGCCTATCTGAATAAAGTCCTATCTCATAGTCATTGCTGAAGTTACCTCCACCAAAAGTTTGCAAGGTGTGAAACAAATTCCATTTCTACTGAGGAAAAAAAAGTAAAAATCTATTCGGCGTTTCTATTATCTTGATGTGCAGAGGGAAACAAACAGAAGAAAAAAAAAAAAAAACAAACCAAAAACCCCACAACGATTTAACTTCTACAAACGATTACAAATTCTGCTGAATAACTTCATTTTCCATTTGAGGAAAGAGTATTGCTGCGATCCAGTTGGTTGGCCCTAAATTGCTTATTCCCAAGGAAAGTGCAAAAAAGAAAGTGGGTAGAGGTGAAACAATCCCAACGCCAGTGTCGCAGCACCGCCTGCTGTCCGTGCCCGGCTGCTCAGGCATGAGGGCCAAGCTTTGACTCCTACGCAAAGTAGCACTGCCAGCGCAAGAGGAGGATTTTTTTTCGCCAAACTGCACTCTGAATGGCACACCGAGTTTGCTGTAGTTTGGTCCTCCAGAAAATGTTACTCAACCATTTTACAATAATCAGAGGCAAAAAAAGATAGATAATATTCCAGGTCTTATTTAATATTAATTCATTTTATATTAGTTCATTGATATTTATTAAAGTATTCCGCAATATTCAAAATAGCAGGAAATAAATTCCTTGTAGGTGCATTGCAATTTGTTTAGTCTTACCTTTTAATGTGACTCCTGAATCTTCACTTGGATACTGTGGCCCATGGCAGCATTATGTAGAGTTTTAAGACCTTTTAAAAGAGAGAGGATTTTGAAAAGTGTAGGCAAAGGACAAGGAAATAAACCCCTCCTGTTGGCGGTTCAGTGGAGGCTCTGGAGGTTCGGCCACTCCCAACAGCAGCAGTGGTGGCTGGGGTTTTCCCCAAATGCTGTCAGCCCTGTCGCATATCAGGGCACGCCCGTGCAAATCCTGTTCCAGGACAGCTGTGTTGCTGATTGTAAGACTTGAACATCCTTCTCAAATGCTACGGTAGGTGATTTGATTTCGATTGTATGACATTTGCATTTCCAGTTGTGTTTTGGGGAGGGATGTTATGACGAGAATTCCTCTGAAAGCCAACTGGATGAGCCTGAAAGTGTAGTATTCATGTGGAAAAGTTGAATGAAGTGTTTATATTTTGGTTGTTTAAATTTGTACTTAAAAACACTAAGAGAGAAAACACATTTTTTTCAGGTTACATGAAAATGAACATATTCTGGACATTATATACTCTCTACTAGTATTCTCTACTAGTACTTCAGTGGCGAGGCTACAATTAGCCCACCTCAAGCCATGTAGAATTAGGGATTAGTATCTCTCTTGAACTTTTGGAAATACAGATTCAAGTCTCAAATAAGAGGGAATTGTGCCAAAGACAGTGCGAGTCAATACGAAAGGCTCTGCAACTTCTTCCACTTTGTGGAACTAATAAAAAGAATTGCAAAAAAATTTGAGATGATGTGGGGAGGTGTTTCTAGTTGACTGAAATTCTGTTCCTCTTGGAAAATGTTATGCACACAAGCATACATCTGTCAAGGTATTTCTGCTTTTCCTCCAGAAAATAAATCTTGCCAATTACAGGTCTCTGAAGAGAGAGTGACACAGAGCAAGGAAGAAGAAAAGGCAGCATGGATGCCCATTCCTGCCCCTTCTGCTTATTCTTCAGAAGCTGCTTGATATTCCATGGGCTTTCTGACAAGGTGGGGTTTCTACTTCATTGACTGCACAGTTTTTAAGGGAAAAAATTTCTTACCTTTCTCAAGAAATCAGTATAAAATGAAAATATGAGCTTCTTAAAGGCATCTGTGCAAGCTGGTTGCCTGTGAT
This sequence comes from Burhinus bistriatus, assembly GCA_013397275.1. Taxonomy (NCBI): domain Eukaryota; kingdom Metazoa; phylum Chordata; class Aves; order Charadriiformes; family Burhinidae; genus Burhinus; species Burhinus bistriatus. The sequence continues at coordinate 27,927 of VYXH01008224.1, forward strand.
AATTAGTAAGTGGTTCCTAGTCAGTGCAGGGAATGGGAAAGCAGTTTATAATAATCCAACTCAATCATTGCACATCTTCAGGGGAACAATTGTTGTGTTTTTTTTTTTTAAGTTATGGCAGTCTGTATAGGAAAAAAAAATACAAAACTGCAGTTCTTAAGAATACATGCTACACTTAGAAAGTAGTTTTGAAAGATTTCTCATGTTTACCTGGCCAAAACAGGACTGTTTTGATGAGGTATGCTAATTTATTAATCACTTCTCATCTTTACTAGCATCATGTTCTTCCTAACTCTGATCTTACCAGCTGCCTTTAAAATACCTTTTCTCTCATACCATTTCATTTCTGAATCTTTTTATCAACATCTACAGGCTTTCGGCCCCAAATTCTGGACTTCTCTCCAAAAATCTAGGTTTAAATGGGTGTTCATCTTACTCCTATCATTATTCCACCAACACCTTCCATGCTGTGGTTTTGGGTTTTTAATTCTTTAATCCTGGTCATATCCTCCATCTGCTAGAGCACCATAGAGATGCCTTTTCAATCAAACACTTACCACAGAACCTGTCACTGAAGGAAGACATATTGTATAAGTTGTTGCATAAGGTACTTTATTTCAAAAAGCCATCTTCCAGATAATATTTGCTTCTTGGAAATTGTCGTGTTCAAGGGTTTACAGGTTTTTTTAAACACATTTGAAATATAAATTCATCATTCAGGAGCCATGTCTTTCTCTAAGTTTTAAAACTTGTTCAGCCCTGTGTTTTCAGTAGTAAGAAGAGCAAATCAATAAGGGTGGGCACAAAAATGTGTCTATTCACAGGTTCTTTTTATAGTAAAAAAGATTGCTTTTAGGGGAAAAAAGGACCTTATATAATACTACACTAAAGTAATGAGAAAAAGTAAGTAAGCTGTGCTGTGTAAGTAAAATTACCTGAAAAAAAAGTATAAGCTAACAGCTTGCTGAATAGACTTAATAAATCTGTAAGGACAAGGGACAGCTGAAGAACGGCAGAAACACCTTATTAGATCCATTGAGTGGGCAACGAAACACAAGGTGAATGAAAGTCAGTGTCAGTAAACACAAGGTGATGTATACTGGCAAAAACAATCCCAGCTCCTTATGAAAAGGGAGGCCCAGAAGTGACCATTACCACTCCTGTAGTCGGATCTTGGAGCTACAAATTCAGGGAAAGGATTATCTTCTGCTCAGCGCTCAAAGTAAGCCAATAAAACAGAAAACATTGCGATGCCACCATAGAAAGCCCTGGTTCACTGCCTCTTTGAAAACTATATGCAGTTCTGGTCCCCTGATTCCAAGCAGAATACACTGATGCTGAAAAAGGTTCAAGAGGCAGTAAGGGTGATGAAAAGCATGGAGCAGCTTCTGTGTGAGGAACTCTGGAGCAGTTTAGGACACTTCAGATGGGCAAAGAGATATTTGGGGATGAGGGAGTGTCACAGATGTCTACAAAATTCAAGGTTGCCTAGAAAGCATGTTTAGGCACCCGCTGTTTACTGTCGTTCCTGATACAAGAAGTGGCTGGCAGCAAATAAAACAGTAAGAGGAGACTTCAAAATCACGCAAAGAGGTGGTTCTTCCTGGTATAGAAGGAAACAAGAAAAGCACTTTTTGGATGCTATAATTATACAGGGTGAAAGGAAATCTGAACAAGTGCTTGGAGGACAATTTACTGAAGCTTTAATAAAGAGAGAAAATCAAATCCACCTCAGGAAATCTGTTAAGATGAGGGAAGTTGAGGATTGAGAAAGTACGGGCCTTGTTCTTATTCTTTTCTGGGCCTCCTAAGCATCTGTTTATTGCCACTGTTGGAGATTGGCTACCTGCCTAGATAAGCCTGTGGTGTGGCTTTGTACAGCGTATTTTTATATTCTGTCTCTGGGGCAGTAGATGCTACTACCAAAGTCCTACCGCTCCATCATACCTTTAAGATACACATGCAGAAGAGAGAGTTCTAATTGAAGGTTTGCCTCCTCTCATAAACCAGGAGATACTTTCCTATCTGAAGACTTTCTCACCCCACCTTGCACACAAGGGCAACTGATGTGTTTTTTTGTTAAGAAATGAAGACACCTTCCTGTTTTCACTTCCAAGCAAGGATATTATCTAGTGCGTTGGCAAGTGTGCTACTGTCTTACATATTACAGCTGGTACATTGCATTTTGGAATACAAATGGAAAGTTTGGAAGCTTTTGTAAGATGTAAAATGAAAAACTGAAAAAGTACAGGTTTCTAAAGTGACAGGAAGAACCTGGAAAGGATTTGAATTCAAGATTAAAAGAGAGTTTTAGAAGCTGGAATATGAGTTTCATCACCCAGTCTGGGGGGAGGTGGGGTTTATGGAAATAACATTTCTTAAACTTAGCAAAAGTAGGTCATACTGAGGCATGTATTAAGATGTGAAAGAGGCTTATTTTATACTTTCATCATGTAGATGGGTTTGCTTACATTTTTTGCAGTTTTCAATATTTAATATAATTAAATGATGTAGAAAGAGTCTTCTCATGGGGGAAAGAGAGATGTGTATCATTCTCAGGGTATTAAATCCCCAAACCTTTGGTGCCTTGCATGAAGTGTATGGATTAAGCAGCCTTGCTAGCCTTTTCTGGTAATTGATTCTTCCTGATAAATCAGCAGAAGTGAAAGTAAAGACTGAGAATGTAAATCTGTATACTGCTCATACGTAGTCCAACAGAATAATGAAATCAGGCATTTTGTAGGTTTTCCATTTTGTTTTTTAGTGGGGTTGAAGAGTCTGGTAGGGATTTCTTCCTCTCAGCACTTTGGTAGAGGTTACAGTTACACTCTTAAGACAGGTCGGTTGGCATATAGTAAGATCCAGCTTAATATCAAACCTTCTTTAGAAAGGAGGTAAATATTTGTCATACTAGTTTTGTGATTTGTACAACATGAAATGGATTTATTCTTATGCTCTTGCAAGCACCAGCACACTCTCTTGTCAGAAGCCTTCGCTGACAGCTGACCTACATTTTCTGAAGAGCAATGCCCATCTTTCACTTCCCAATTTAAATGAAATTCATTATCAGATTCTGTTGGAGCACCTCTTTTTCTGACAGGTTACAATAATTATGCAGGTATTAAATTGGATCTTGGCTTACAAACGAAGAACAAATAGCTCTCCAGAGGAGACAGAAAGAAAGAAACTGAAAAGCAGTAGAAATCAAGATAAACTTCTGAAATACTCCTAAGACCTCCCATTCCTTTAACTGTGTTCCTTAGTGGACCCTTGAAACCCCTCTGAAAAAGCGCAGTTCTTATTTCAGTGAAACATACAGCCAGTTACTGAATACTAAAAAAACCCACCGTCTGGATATATTTCTCCTGAAACAAAAGAAGTATCAGACTATTACTGGAATAGTATGCATCAAGTTTACTAGAAGTTATTAAAACAACCAAAGCCATGGGAAATTTCATTGACTTTGTGCCAATTAGTCCTTGGTAGTTACCATTAGAAAACGATTAATAACACAAAGCAACAATAATGGATTCTCAAATGTTTCTATGATCTGTTATGTCATATTAGCAAAAATAGACTTCTAATTTACAGGTTCCACTCTTTAGCCATTGAAGACAATGCGATTTTGCATCAGTCCCTCATAACACTGCCTCTTTGTCACATGTACCCTTGGCTTAAACAGATCCCCAGATCTCTCTTGCTGAAAACATTCAGGTATTTGACTTAAGCTATGTCAAGAAGTCATACCAGAAAAGGAGCAAGACACAGCTCTTACTTAATGTAGTGAGATATGTCTGAGTGAAATAGCTTCTCACCCAACAGGAGCTCTGCAAATGCAAAATTTAAGTGTACTCAGTATCTCTAGCTAAATTTGGGGGATAATTTAAGCCTCTTACAATGTACAAGTTAATTCTTTGCAGCAAAGTTTGCAGACAAAATTTCACCTCAAATCACTTTTTTACCAAAACTGATAGAGGATGGATTAGAACACTCCCCTTTGAGCAACCCTTGGAGAAAACATCCCCCAGGCTTCCTCTTGCACCATTTCCCTCTTTCTCTGTTAGAGTATCCTTCTTAGGATTCTGTCTGGCTCACCTGTATCACTGTGAAAGGAAGGATAAGGCTTTTATTTCTTTTTTTCCTAGACAACATTAAAAGAGGGATTGCTATCACAGTGTGTATGGCCTGACTTCTGGCAGTGATTGCAAAGGGAACAGGTGCTCTGGGACCTCATGCCCAAAAGTCAAAGCCATGGCAGACAGGCAGCTGGCTTTACAAGGTACACTGCTAGTCAGGTCTCTCATTCAACAGAGACCAGATACATAGAAACACATTGCACAGCACATATTAAAAATGTCATGCCTTAAAGGATTTGTGGTATCTGATTGTTTCCCACATACCTTTATTATTCTCACAAGAAGCCAAGAATAGTTGGCACCACTGTATCAATTCAGGCACTATTCAAATGGAAAAACCTTAGTTTAGAGAACTCTGGTACTCATTCTGAAAACACGGAGGAAGTAATCATGAAGACAGTTTTATACAAGCATCTTGTTTTTATATGCTAGCTTTTTCTTTAGGGGATATCTCTGTAGGGTTGGTAAGCCATAGTACACAAGTAGAATACTTTAAATAGTTATCAAGGTTTTATGGTCTCTGAAATACAGAGAGAAATCAAGGTGCTTCACATTTTGCCAGCCTGTGTTTACCAACACATTGTAGACTGACTTCATTTTGGCAATGAACGTGTTGTTTTCTACCCGTATTTCTTTGCTAGGTTAAAAGTTAAATGTTTCTTGGATGTATTTCCTTGTAACAAATTTCCCAGAGAGAACTTCATCAATTTTCTAGTGAAGGCCAAGCATGGTGGTAACAAAAAGTAATTTTTTTCTGACTTTTTTTATTTCCAATACACAATAGGAAAAAGAGTGTCTTTTATTTTTTTTTTTTTTAAAAGAAGTCATTGCAGAAAATTGAATCAGCGCAAGATTAGAGATACAGCTCTTTAAAAATCTAAAAGTGAGATTTTCTCCAAAGATTAATCAAATCCTATTTCTTCACATTAAGATGTGCTACTGGATTCTCCACCTTTCCTCAGGGGAAAAAAATATTAAAAAATTCTAACATTACAGGGTAAAATTTAAGGACGGGTCTTCTCTACGTGTAACCACTGTTTGAATGTGGATCCATCATAGACTATCAGAAATCATACTATTACATCAAAAACACTTGTGTTTTGATTACTGTACCTCGCGTCAGAGCTCTGAATCTGTTTTTTTGGCAGGGTCAGCTATAAAGATGCCCAGACTGAGCTCCTAATGAGGACATCGAGAAATCACACTGGTTCATATATAAATACAGATGCTTTGTAAGCCTGAGCTGGTTCTACCTCTGAGGGTTAAATATATCCTGTAAAAGCATTGTCCTCTGAATCAAAATTTAACTCTGAAGTATTGTCCAATTTAACTGTCTCGTACTTTGCTCCAACTCCTCACCTTTTCAGCATTTAATGTTTTCCCAAGTACTGCATATGCCTGTTTCCACAGTAATTGCTCTACCATTCACATGGTTACTGATTAACCTATGAGTGGAGCTAAAGGATTATCCTGAGACAAGACACTTTCAAGGCACTTGGGGTTTTATTAACTGACTGCAGTCTTCCTTCGAGTATCACAATCTGACTGTAGTTAATTATGCAGCTCTGAGCATTATTTTTTTTTTACTTCATTAAGTGTGTGAGGAATAGCTTTCTGATTGTCCAGTGTATATATAGATTTCACTGTATCACAGCAACTATTTGTTGAAGTAACTTCTGTCTTATTTTTAAGCATGTAACACCCGCTATTTAGACATGTGGGCAGCTTAGATTTTCTTGATGACGAGAACATCAAGTGCTCATTAAATCTTAACGTCAAACCTCGTGTATTACAGACGCAGCATGTACAATCCTTACAATTAAAGAATGTTCCTTAAATGATTCTTTATGACCACTCCATCTGAATTTGGAGACAACACATTGCTTAACAACTTGTTCAGCATCTATTAATCGGTGGTTTTGAAATCCCTGAGAGCATTATCAAATATATTGATAAAAAGAAATATCACCCTTAAATTCAAGAAGCTATGGTAAGTGAGTTGCAATGACTAACTGGAGAATTAACACAGTTGTTTGGTAGTGAGTTCAAGTGACTCTTAACAAAGTAATGAGCACAATAATAAAACAGTGATCATGCGTCTGCTCTCCATTATCGTATTTGCCCATATTTTGTGAAATGGTAAACCCATGGCTACTGGTCTGCTAAACTGCAACTTAAACACAACAAGCCATGTCTCCTGTATTAACTCCTCACATGCTCCCTCTGGCTAGCTGCTGAGTTTCCAGCACAGCGAGCTGCGGAAGCTGGCAACAGGGGCAACTGTGCATTCCTTGGTTTGCTTCTGCTATCCAATGCCCTTAAAAGATCATGTTTTCTTCAGGGTCAACACCAAAGCAGACCTCATGCAGCCTGGTGCGTATCTGTCTTCCAGCTGCTACACATTTGACTCACAAGTATCTCCCCTGTGTTGCTCCCTCGTGAAGAGAGTCAGAATGAGCTATTGTTAAAATCAGACTACGTGGACTCACATTTTCCTTGCTGTCACATTTTCCAGTCAGTTGTGCTCCTGTAAAGTCAATGGAAAATACTGTCATCCTCCGCGAGACCGCAAAAAATGCGTTAGCTTGGAGGTTGCAGACTACAAGCGTGCACAGAGGGTGAACCACTGTGAAGCACCGAGCTGTAAATTGGCCCCAGACTGTCTGCTGTCGTAGTGATACATCTAGTGTAATGCCATGCTAGAACAGAACAAAGATGTCATGAACTTGAACAGGACATGGAAAACAGAATGTGTGTGTATTTAAACGTGAAGATTTATAATAGACATTGAGGTTTTTAAAAGGTACTAAAGGCCATAGCATTAAGTTGTTACGAAATAATTATCACTCTCAAGATACTGTAACTGAAAGCTAGGCAATGCTAATGGAACTATCAATCATACACGTTAAGAGCAACTACACCAGGGATTTGCAGCATCAAGGTCTTTGTGCATAAAGCTATGAAGTTGAATGAATAATCTATAAGTTGTTGGCATACTTGCGGAGGGGCAGTTGCTTCTGTTGCTGAGACGTTCTAGAAGTAATAATGTGATACGAAATGTCAGCAAAACCCCACAGTTGAGGCATGTGAGTGTGTGTATGTGCTTGTGTGTGTAGCTGGGGGCATTTAAAACTAGAAGACATTGGAGTTTTATATTTGATCTTGAACAGTCAGAGGTTTCAATTCAGGACTGCCACAGTAAATAGTTCTAGACCTAAATCAGGCTTTACCTATCCAAGTATGCAACCAAGTTAGGAACGAAGAGAAAGAATAAATTAAGTTTACACTTTCCCGTGTGATAAACTACACTTGTAATGAGAAAATTCCCAAAGAAAATCTGGTACTTACTGGAAGTGTTCAGGAGTACATGTGATTTTGGAATACAAAAAAAAAGGGCTGAAAAGCAGCCAGAATACTCACAAGTACCTGAAATTTAATTGGCTTGCTTTAATATAACTGAAGCCACATTCTACTGAAAATGAACACTTTTATCAAAGACCTCAAAATGTGATACCTTGATTTTATGATTACATCTAAGATGTTTCCGTTTACACATGAAAAATTCAAAGATGTATAACCCTACAAAAAATACCCGAGAGACAGCATCATTGTAATGTCACGGGAAAGAACATATTCAATACAATTCGTCGTCACTCTTGTTGAAATACACCTTTACTTTCAAAGATAACATAGTTTAATATTGTTTAAACGTCACAATTTAAGTATTAGTTAAAAGTTTTCATTACAAAGCAAGCACCAAGCAAGCAAGCAAACCCTCTCCTCCTTTTATCTCAGATGCTTATAAAATACAAGGAAAATTGAATGGAACTGGTTTCTGTATTCCTGCACAAGCCTATAGGCACCAATGTGACTGAATTTGTCAAATGTCATTGCAGTTTAATGATATGCTTCAGCTTTTTACCAACCTTTACAGTTTAACCCAGTTTTTCAGGTCTATAAATTCCTGTCATGCAGACATTTTTTCCCCCGGTTGAATATTTAGTAATTTCCATTTTCTTCTTCTCAGTCAATAGTAAATGATGCCAAGAGACTCAGTCATTAATAACCAGTAATGGGACAGTACGGAGTAAGCAATGGTAGACGTACTGGAGCTAATGACCCTTGGAAAATGAAAGCAACGCCTCCTTCTTTTGCCACTTGCTTTCTCACATGCAAAGATGAGAGATCCCAATGCAAGAAGCTGTTTGCCTGCACTACTACCTGGGTGTTCAAGGGCATGTGAGTTGGAAGGTAGAAGGCAATTTGTCATCAAATTCATTGTGTTTGGTACTTGCTTTCTTTACATATGGTATGTTGTAAATGTCTGATTACTGAACTGGTTTTGTTAGGTTATGTGATAAAGCTTGTCTGCACATCCATCAAGGAGCACACAGCAACAATGGCAGGAGGGGGACCCCAAATAACACCCTGCCCTTGCTGCTCCCAGGCTCACCCCAGGGCCACCAGCCCATCAAAGGCCCAGCACACAAGCCCCAAGGAGCCCAGGGGCAGGACGGCAGGTGGGAATCCAAATCAAAGGGTCCTGACAAACGAGACACCTTGCCATCACCCTCTCAGGGCTATCCCAGGAGAGGCCCAGCCTGCACTTGGCATGAAACCCACCACCAGCAGCCATCGGGAGCACCCCCAGGTCACGCCTCCAACTGAGGGGAGTTGCTGCCCAGGTCTGGGGGACACATTGTGGGTGCAGGGGAAGAGCAGCTTGGGGTCCCATAGGATTTATTGTTGGATGCTTGGTGAGGAACCAAAGGTGAGAAAAGGCAGTTTAGGTGGTCTGGGGAGGACTAGGAGTGGCAAAATAAGAGGCAAGGGGGCAAGAAGGGCCAGTGGCAGGGAAGTAGTTGACTGGTGGGTACGCTGTCAGCCATGCCCTGTGCCTGGCCAGCACAGCCTGTCCCTGCTGCTCACCAGAGTCCTTCCTCATCCTCACTCTG
>VYXH01008226.1:2916-28785 GCA_013397275.1 Burhinus bistriatus
GATCTGGATTCAGGATCGGGATCAAAGGCAGACGCAGAGACAGAGTCCTCCTCGGACGTCGGCCATTGAAGAAAGAGGGCTGACCCTTTGATCCCTCAGCTTTTATACTGAGCATGAGGCAGATGGGATGGAATACCCTGTGGGTCAGGTTTGGGTCACCTGTCCTGTCCGCTCCTCCCCGCAGGTGTGACCCCTCTACGCTTTTCTGCTTCCGACCCTCCAACGGGGCAAATACAAAGTTGGCTGGCCTTGGTTGTTATAGCAATAAGGATAAGCAGGAGCCTCTCTGCATACCGTTCCTTGGCATCAACTATAAACATGGGTCTTATCACTCTGAGAGTGAACAGTTTTCTGCCCAACATGCTGTTAATTTCAGCAGTTAGAAGAGGCCTAGCTAAAAACTAAAGTTACTGAACAAAACTGGTCCTGTTTTACCTCAAACCAGGACAGAGTGAAATTTAAAACCAAGATTGCTGAAGGCCTCGAAAAAATCAGTCAAAAAGAACAAGAATACACCTCCTGTTTTTATACTGAACTTGCAACAGTAGTGGAATCCAATGCTGCTGATAAATGGGTTCATCCTTGACTTTGCTTAAGGAAAAATATGTCCAGCAGTCAGTCAACAGCACCAATCTGTTCAATGAGTTCAGCTGCAAGTTACTGCTGTTGAGCATTAAAATTTGCTACTGACAGGAAAAAGACAAACCTTCTTGAAGTGTGTGACTGTCTTTAATTATTGGAATACTTCTTTGATTAGGAAAGCAAACATTCTCTCTCCATCCTACGATAACCAATTACTTCCAATACCTAAGATTTCATATTTTGGGTGGAACTACCCAAAATCCTAAGCAGTTGTTGTAGACATAGCGGGTTCCTGGCAGCAGACTTTGCTTTCTCAGTTGATGCCCAATTGTTGCTGTAGTCAGGCATGGCTGTCTCTGAACCCTGCTGTTTCTGTTCTTTCGTTGACCTATGTAATTTACAATCTACATGGTGGATAAAGCTCAAATCCCAGAAGACTTGTCCACCACTATTTGGCAGCACTGTAATTTCAGTAAGAGGGTGATAGGCAAAGGATATAAATCTGAACTGGTACAGCTGAAATTACGCTTTGCAGACAGGTGAGTGCACCTTTATGACCCTACTCCAAGAAATGATCTTCTGTAATTATAGGAAGGAAAAAAAAGGGAGTGTTTATAGAGCACAGCCATTTAATATCTGGGCAGAAAGAGAGGGAAGAGTGATGGCTGTTTACCAGAGAGCCATGCAGTGTCCCTAGTCATGAGAACTGCCTTGTTCAATAGCATGGCTGTAGTCAGTGTGGCTTTGAGAAGCAAAAACCCCATCCCATCACAAGTGTCTGACATGGGCTTTCACCAACAATTAATTTACCTGAAGTCACCATCTCCCTCAGGAATCACCCTTCCAACCTTGAAACAAGAGGTTCCAGAGACATTTAGAAGACTGCTGCACTCATCAACGTGGAAATCTTCTTATGTACCTTTATGTCTCAGTCTTCAATTGTTTTGCCCTTAAAGCCCTTTTATATAAATTGTATAGCCATTTCCATTATTTTCAAGGCAATATGTAGCACTTATTAATACTCCATACAAACAAAACTTAAGATCTTCCTCCAAAATATTCACAGTTCAGAATGGCTTTCTGAAATGCGTATTTTAATTTTGTTTAGGAATATTTCCACATGTTGGTTTTGTAGATTAAAAGTCTAGAGACACTGATCTCTGAACAACTACTTTCACAATGAATTTTATCTTTAGAACACATCTGATAGGTGTGAAAGGATTTTAACCCCATAACATAGAGATAAGGAAACAATTTCTGAGGTCATACAGAAACAGAAACCTAAATTTTTAGAAGGCAACCAGAGTGCTGCAGCTATACAATCCTTTTAGTTCTGCAAGGTACACCACTATGTTGTGCATTACAAAATACTGAATACTTAAAAAGCTATGCATAATGGGTTATTTTTTTTAGACAGACCCCCTAAATCACCTTTAGCTACTTCCCAGAGCTGAAATTCTTCCATAAACCACTTGCCTGGCTATTAAGAGATCTATATTATTTATCAAATGTTATCACTGCAGATCTTGAAACTCTAGCTACAAATGGCAACAGAAAACAGAAACCTACACCCACTGAAATTCATGAGAAATTTGTCTGGGCAAAAGCAAAGCAATTTAATCTTTTCCTCTCTTAGTTTCTGTATTTCATGAACTTCAGGCAGGCAGGTACGCAAATGTGAGATTCTTTCTAAGCAGTTGTCTTGAGTTACACATCTCCATTACAAGTAATAATCTTAAAAAAGCTGTTAAGAGCAAGTTAATAAATTAATGGCATGTATACTACGGTCAGCCCTATATATTCAGGCTGTAATCCCTTCATTGTCTCATGTTAATCTCTCTCCTACCCTTAAATCTTAAACAGATAGAAAATGGCAAGGGCACCTCTACGGTACGCTGCAGAACTGCTCTGTGGATCTGGAGCTTTAGTTTTCAGCTGCACAGCACATTGCTCCAGTACTGCATAGAAACTGGCAGCCAACACACACCTCGATGGGAGACTGCAGTGATGCAGAGCTGACTCATCAGTCCGGAAGGTCAGTGAAAGTTCTCATCTCAGCCTGCATTTGGGAGTATTACTAATCAGGGAAGAGAAGGAGATCCGTGCAACACCAGACCTCTTCCAGAAGCAACTTTCTCTGTCTAGAAAGAAGGAAATGTCTTCTTTTACCACTGGAAAACATCTTGGACCAAGAAACTAAAATAATCTTGAGAAGAGCAGACCATTTCCCAGTGTAATTTATTTGCAACAGTCCCCACAATGTGATATATTGACTTTGCTCAGTTATTCAGAAAAGGAATCTCTCTTTCACATCTCAGCTCGGTGTTAAAATCTTATTTGGAAAAAATACTACTTCTTTCTTGATACCTCTGTGGCTCATTACCTCAGACTCCACTGCACCATATATCATAATTCACAGGACTGGCTAGAAGCTTAAGTGTTCTTTTGTTATACCAAGTGCCTGGTATAGTCACATTACAAACAAAACCATTTACTGGGCTGTTAAAGATGCTGAGCAAATTTATGCATCAAAGGAAAAGGGCTTGGGATTTTTTTCAAGGGCTGCTTTTTATGGAAAACAAACATTTACTTTAATGACTTCTTATAAAAAAATACAGTTGTGCCATTCTGCATTAAATAACATAGTGTCTTAATTCAAATACAAGTGCAGTCCATAGGAAAATTGCCACTGAGCTCAATGAGGAATGGTAAAGGTTCTTGATTATAAATATCTGCTGTTGAAAACAAGATAGGGAACATCAGCATTACGTTTCTCCATAACAGAATTTAAGGAAGTAGCCAAGATCCATCCTGTATTTTTTTAAAAAAAACCAACCTCAGTTAAATGTACTTTATTTCCTTTCAAATGTTGCCATTGCTAAAACCTCCTTTTTACATCCTTCCCTTTTACCTCCCTGTGCTTCAGTGCCTGGCTGTACCATTCTGCCCTCACCATCCCGACTGCCAGGAGAGGGAAGTTTGCTCAGAGTTTTTTCCTCTTCTCTGCAGCACTCTGCAGATGCTTCCTTCCACTTCACCACAACTCCCACTTTCATATGGAAAATGGAGCACAGCAGCATCAGGGAAAAGCCGATGTACATGTAAAATATGCAGCAACGGGATAAATACTGAAATGAATATTTCAGAAAAAAAAAATAATCTCAGAAGTCTGCCTTTTCTCATCTCAGACAACTTCACCTGAATACATTTTTAGTCTTTTACTCCTCCCTTCAGGGAGAAGCCTCTGAATTTTGATCATTTTAGAAGGCCTCTGTTAATGTTTCCAAATTGCCACTGCCTACTTACTAATGGCTTTTCATCACCATGGCAGCTGACGCCAAACCCAAAGCTCCAATTAAAATCCTCTGGGGGATATTTCTGGTCTTGGGGTCATTACTGCATATGCAACTTAGTTTTAAGTTCATCTGCCATCTCTGTCAAAAGTCAGACAAGTCAATACAACCTGTAGGGATTTCACACATGAGGAATCCATTCCTTTCCTCAAGCACATTTTCTTTGACATGTATTTGTTAAAATTTCTCAGTTTATATATAATTTCTATCCTTCATCCTAGTTCAAATCAGAGAAGGATTTCATTGCCCATGAATAATGAATGACAGATGTGTTTGCAAGCACTAAGGGCTGTTGCACGGAGCCTTACTCTCAAGATTAGACACTTAACTTTGCAGTATATAAAATTATTTAGGGTTGAATCTTCCTACAGTCTGGCAGTCAATAAGTTTTCGTGGGAAAAACCCCACGGTTTATAACCTACCCTTCCTACTTGTACAGTAACGTTTATTATGTACAATAAAAGTCCCAGGTTGTTTGCCAAAATACCTCCTTAAACATAATTTATCTACTGGTGCTTTTTGAAGAATTGTGATGTTCTTCTTTCACAAGTAACATCACAGCTTCATTGCTGTTTCCTGAACAAATCACACAATCATAATAGCTGTATTACAGTGGAAAAGTTCTATTTTTTCATACTTGTGTTTACTTCTGTGTGCTTTAGAAACGTCTCATTATGTTAAACGTATTACTACTATCAACTAATTTACCAGCTGTGGAATATCCCCGAGCCTCTGCAACCACTGCAAGACTTAACAACATGCTCTGTTTGTAACCCTTTAATGAGAAGTGGGTTTAAGCTTTTCCCCAGCAACCATACAGCTTCCCAGCTCCATGGGACAACTTGCCCAAAGCTTTTATTTTGCTTTACATATAGTCAGTGAAAAAAGCCATGACGATAAGCAGTGTTGCTAATCAATTTCTGGATGTGAATTCACTGTCCTATTCTAGCAGAAACCACTTTTCTTGTCTGAAAGAGCAGAGCAACTGTTCTATCTGAAGGCAGAGATCTTGCTCTGCCAAGAGAGAGGCTCAGTTGAAAGCCTCAAGACATCTTCGTCCTCCGATTCTTTACTGGATGTATGCAATTCTCCACCATGATGGTTTTATAGAAATTGTAATACAAAATCAATTGCCTCTGCTTACAATACAGGCAAGTACTATTAATTCCAGGTTTTACAAAGAAGAAAATGAGAAGGTGCACCTGCCAGCTAGATATTTGAGCACAAAGGGAACATTATTTTGGCTTTCATTTCTGGAATTAAAACAAGCCATAAAGTAGTCCCTCCAGTCTGCGGCCTTAAATTTTCTGATGATGTCCTTAAGTACAACCAATTGTACTGTCTTATAAGACTGAAAAAGTCAATGCTACACTGCAATTAGAACACCAAAAACAGGGAGGGAAGGAAAAAACGTCAAGTATCTTCAGGAAATACAAACCCATATCCAAATTTTATCTTGAAAAGTCAATGTCTTTTAATACCTAAACTCAAAAAATTTAACAACGTAGTTACCCTAATCAGTGGTGGAAACTGTAGTATCAAAAAGCAATGTATGAACAACAAATAGTGATAGCTCATATCCACTGATACGAGAAAAAAATACCCGCTAACAGAAGTCAAAGGGCTTGGAAATCAGAAATCAATGAACCAGCAAGCGTGAAAGCAAAAGCTGGCCCTCTAAATGACAAAGTGGGCAGACTCCTGAGGCCAGTCAAGAGTCTAGGTTGGGTTATTTGTCTTCTTTACTGGTTCTGTACACTTTGCCTCCACCAACTTCTGTATGGAAAAATAAGTGATCTAGTTCTGGAAACACCTATTTTAATCTTCAAGCGCTTGAGTTACCATTTCTGATCCCTTTCGTACTCCCAGTCTTCTTCCTAGGAAGAAGCAGGTGCTCCTAGAAATAGTTCAGGCAGCCTCTCGGCTGAGGAGCAGAGGACGACTCTTGCTGACACTGAATGGGAGGATCCTTTCTGCTTACACAGCCACAGCAAGCTTTTACAGGAGGGCACTGAATTCGCACCTAGTGAAATAGTTTCCTCCTGCATATGCAAGTACTGCCGCAGAGAACTGTGTCATCTCTAACTAGAGAATCATCCACCAAACTCCCAGGAAATCCATGCAATGCTCAGTACACATCACAACCAGTTACCTTAAAATGAAAAAAAAAGCAGCAGCTCACCCTATCATGGAAAGGACGAACATTTAATTAAATATGAGCTCTGCTTCAGGTTCTGTCTCTCACAGCTAAGTCTTCTTACCTTTTCCTAAATCTTCATTGTTATTTTGGAATCTCTAATCACCCTTTATGTCTCAAAAATACAAATCTCTGAAAATACTTAATGTCACCCAGTGGGAATATTCATAGAATTTTGGTCTGGCCCTTTGTGAAATTGTTGGAAACCTTTAGCTTGATTACTTAAACTTTAAGGTCTATTCTTCCTTTTATGTGCATGCTTAACTCCCATTAATGCCGATGAGAGTTATGTGCATACAACAATGAAAGATTAAACTCTTCATTGTTTAAGAGGTGGTGATCAGCCCTGTGCTGCTTTAGGAAAAAACCTCAAGGATATTGCAAGTAGTATGGGGAGTTAATCTCATTACACACTACTAATAGCATTTGTGGCAGTGTTTGCTTCTTAATTCAACCATAGGTGACCACCTGGTGCCCTGTAACTGGAAAGCTGCTTCCATGACACATGCATAGACCAGTCTCTGCTAAGGAGATTAATCTGTAAGCTGCTATGAACCTATTCTCCTGACACTTTCTCCCCCACTGAGAACAACATGTGTTTTTATTTTCAGTTTGAATATTTGTAACTAAGAAATAGAGAATTCTAAATTAATTTTTAACTACACATATCCTTAAAAAAATTTTTTTGAAGAATCATGGATTTAAATACAAAGGTGTTTAGTTAGGAATGAATACAGCGTGATGTTTTTCAGTGCAAACTTCACACAGGCTCATCTTCTTGAGTTACCATATGATCGGCTTCACCTAGTACTTTCCAAAAGTAAAACTGCCGAAGGGCTCATTTTAAGTACTCTTCAAGACAGCAATCAAGAGAAAATAAAGACATCTGTGAAAGAGAAACTAGTACACTGAAAACCATATGAGATGTCTCTTTTATCGATCAGCATTGTCTTCTCTATATAAAAGCTATCCATACTGTTCTTAAATATACAGAGATTTTTAACCAGGTTGACTTAGTGCATACCAATTAAATCAGCAGAGTCATGCCAACTTAAAACAGATTTGAACAGAAAGTCCAGAAATCACTAAGTAACTATTTGCAGACACCAACTGAATAATTGTAGCTGGTTTCATCATTCAGGTTTCATCATGCTGTGAAAAAAATTTTACCATCGGCAACCCCTGTTTCTGTATCTGAAATCCAGAAATTTACAAAAATCAAACTTAAGAAAGAGACTCGCACACAATAGGCTTCGTATTAGAATTAATTCCTCTGGCTTGCATCCAGTTGCAATGCTTTAGGGTACAAGCAGGAAGAATGGTGATCAGCGACTTTTTAAATAAATCTCATCTTTCTAATTACTTTTGGCAATTGACAAAAAGTAGCCTCCAGGAATGGATTGCCAAGATGAGACTTTAAAAATAATTGGAGAAGATGCACTTACAGATGTGTCAAAACTGAAATCTAGAGGTGTGTTGGCAGACTAGTATTAATAGAGCTGATGTACTGATATGGACATAGAGAAATGAGAGCTGCAATTAAAATGGAAACACTGAAGAAAGAAATGTATGGTACTTTTATTTTGTATGTTTTAAAAGATGTGTTGTATCCATATGCCACCTGGTGATTTCAGAACGATTGACACTGATAATTTATTTAAAGTGGCAGCTCTAGAGCAATACTGGGGGGATCTTAGAGATGTAAATGTTCTGTTTAAATCAGGGGATCTAGAATAGTTCAGAACTTTAAAGAGAGCCAGCCCACTTTCTCATTTATAAAGATGGTCCCTCCAGGTCTCTGGCCCGTCTCCCAAGCAGGCTCCAGGCTTTGCTGTTATCTCTGTGCACTGATTGCCCCTGGAAACATGCTCCAAGAGTCCTCAAGTCTGGAGACTCTTACCTGTAGCCCCAAGGGTCATACTGTTGAAATTATCTTCATGCTGAGTTTCCCCAGATAAAACAACTGGGGAACACAAGAGCCAGAAAAAACCCAGGTCTTGGGAGTTTCTTAAAAGAAGGTGATATGAAGAAAATCCAGGTAACAGTGAAAAAAAATCTCAAGTCTCACATCGATGAGAATGAGGGACTGTGGTAAATTCAGTAGATAGAGCAATTTTATTGAAATTTTGTAAGTATAAATAATTTAACAACCAACATCTTCATTTTGGTCTAGCTAGTCTCAAAAATTCCTGTCGGGTTTCCCCCAAAAAATTCTGCAGAATCTAGAGCAGCAAAAGTGGGAATTTTATAGCATTTAGCAAGACTCCCTGAGGCTATTCATAAGCTTTAATAGTATGCCCTTGGACAGGCATGCACAAAAGGAGGCCCATTCCAAGATACCTTGAAGAAGACCACTGGAAAAATCAAGAGAAATACATTTTCCTGATTCAGATACAATGCTGTAACGTTGTGTGTTGTCTAAGAGCGGATGTCTGCAGGGTAAATGAAGAAAGTAAAATCCACAAATAGCATTAGGACAGCCAGGCGCTGTACAAATTCAGGCTGAATATGCCTCAAGCCACATCTGTCTTATGCTGAACAGTATACACTAGCTCTGCACGCGTGGCAGGAAGCGAGGCAGCATCACCTTTGCACAAAGGGTGAAATTTCACTGTGTTCTAAGAAAAAGAGCATTCTGTATCACCTGCATTTCTTAACTTTAAGGTAATTTCTGGAGAATTCCTCTTCAAAGAATGGTCAGTGCACAGTTGGGGGTTTTTTTTCATTTTCAGCTGATATATAAAATTACTCTGTTATTCAACTGGTAGCCCACACAGTGCCACAGGATGTGCTCTGTATCCCACACTCCTCATTACTGCACAGTCCTACCTAGACTGATGAAAATCTCACCCAATCCTGAGAACCATGTACTTTCCTCATTTGAAACAGAACTGGCACAGCACAACAGCAAAATAGCTGATTTTTAAGTACTTGGACAAAGTACTTGGTTACAGTGGCTTTCCCCACACAAGCCTAGCAGTGCAGGTTAAATCCCATACACTACTACTCAATTTTTAATAGGTCATTGGGCAAAATTTCATTCATTTTTTACGAATGCTTAAGAAAAAATCGGATATGACTGCTGGTAGGCATGGGGTAAGTGATTGTATCTTTACATACAGAGGTTATTTATTCTTTGCATATAGCTAAGAAAGATAAAAAGAAAAATACTTATGTTTATCCTCACACTAGGACTGCACTGCTGGCAACATTCAGCACTTATCCTAAAGCTGCTTGTATACACGCAGTTAAAGGAGAGAACCAGAAGATGACCTGTTCGCTGATCTGCAAGGCACGAGTGTTTTAGAAACAAACTAAGTTCACCCTTGAGGAGAGCAGATATCACCCAGACATAAGAAGGCCTTGTCACTACCTCAGGATAGTTCACACCACGAATCCACTGGGAGATTGCATCCTAGTTTTAGGACCCATCCTCTGCAATGATGGGCACTAGGCTCGGCTGAGGTCAGAGACACTTGCTGAGGTGGGTAAATTTGCTTCCCCATCACTTCCAGGAANGCAAAATTTCATTCATTTTTTACGAATGCTTAAGAAAAAATCGGATATGACTGCTGGTAGGCATGGGGTAAGTGATTGTATCTTTACATACAGAGGTTATTTATNAACTGGTGGGTCAGATCCATACTTTCCAGTGCTTTGAGTAATCACTAACAGGGTAGGAATAAATCAGATTTAAATTTCAAAACAATGTCTCTGGCCCGCTCCTTAGCATCCCTTACTTCCCAGCTGGAAGGTCTCAGAAAGATTCCCAGATTTCCAACAGGTCTTCCTTGCCCTGTTTTCTCCAAATATTGTGAGATGGTACACGTGCTTTTGTTTTGAATTTAGAAGACAACAAATCATGGGCTAGAGTCCAATCAGATTCTAAGCACAGATATTTCTGGTATGAACATTAGACCTTGACACTAATATTTCACCTGTTCATCGATAAAACCCTCATAAGGAGAGTTACAGTTGAGGAAAATATTTTCTCTTTCGTATGCCAAAGAATGAAAAAAAAAATAAAATCAAAGAATTCCCAGAAAATTGGCACATTTATTTACAAACTTTCCTTGGCTTGGTTGCTGTAAAACAAAAACACAAGTTCTTTGGTACAGCTCTCGTATATAGATTTAATCTATTCACCATTAGCGAATATTGGATCTTGATATGCAACTGTAAACACATCTCTGCTGTTCCCTCAGGTCAAAGCACGAGGACTTATATTTTATAGATGTATCATCAAGCCACAGCATGTTTGCTGTTATTTCAATATAGTTATAAAATGTCCCATGCCACTCTCCTTTGAATGCTATAAATTGCTTCCATGATCTGCTTAGGGATACTGAGAATTCAGCTGGCATTGTAGTATTTCATTTAATGTACGAAACTCTCAGAAACACTTTATAATGTTCAAAGAAGTCAGACCAGACAGTTCTTAAAAATATTAAGGGCTCATTTATATCTCCAGAGCATGCATCAGTTTCCAAGCCACATAAGCTGTGTATGCAAACTATGTTTGGGGGAAGTATATATTCACAAGCATAAAATCGATTAGTAGGTCTGACTTGAAGTTTTAATTACATTGATGCAGCTTGGCCCATCCTATATCAGAACTTCTTTAACCTCCCTTAACTTCTATGTATTAACATTCCTATATATTAACATACCTATGAGATGGTGCTTCATTCTCATTTCTCTGAAGGTTGATCTATGCCAACTTTAATATGCCCATATTTTCCTTATCCACTCCAAAAATCTGAGCACTTATCACCCCACCATATATGCCATTCCAGATCCACATACGGACTCACAGTTTCTACAGCGCCCTCCTTTCTGTCTTTTTAGTCTCCAAGAAAAATATTCATTGCCTGTCTTAGCATCAGATAATATATTAAACAATAGATTCATTTCAGTTACGGATTGCAGTACATCTACACAGTTTGTATGGCAGTAAATTCTAGACCTTTCTGAATCACAAAAGAACTTAATTCTGGCTCTGAAAAACTTAATTCCAATGTTTGCCTCTTTCCTGTTTGTAAATCCAAGGTCTGAACACCAGTCAGGGGAATTTTCAGCATTCAGGTGCACTCTGGCAGCCTGCAAGGGTCTGTCTTCACTGGCCAAATCCAATGCTGGCTACCTGTAGCTCCTGGTGAACTGGAAGGAAATAGGAAAGCAGTAAGAAACCGGATCCCCTGGAAAGGTTTGGATCTCTTTCAAAGAGGCTGAGGTGGTTCCCCCACTTTACAATGTGGAATTTCATTTCCTTTGCCCCACCAGCATTGCAAAATGTTGAAGATGTTTGTGCTAATTAGTTACAAAACCTTCATCCTTTCTTCGCTCCTCCCTTTCTCCACTTGTCTCCTTTCTGTCTTAATTGTAATTTTCAGAGGAGTATGTGAACTGACACAAATGTGCAATATAAAGAAGCAACACAAGAGCAGCATGTGCCACCCATGAGCGCAGCATGTATTTGGTACATCGTTCCAATGTAGACGTCCAGGACATCCTCTGGCTGCAGATGCCCCAGGGGAGTGGACTGTGGGCAGTCCGGCACATCAGGCCACAGCTGTCACAACTACTTACGACCTGAGTAAGTGCCCATGCTTCAGCTGTGCAGACCTTCCTCCTTCATCCCGCTCCCTGAATAGACTGAGGGGAAAGGAAGCCTTTGTACAAATGTCCTTGATAATGCCAATCTTACATTGTACGGACAAAAATGCTTTTCTGGTAATATTTTTTAACTGGAACTGAATTTTTACACCATGTTCAATCTGGAAATTGTGGGGGCAGCAAAAGGAAGGTAAGGTTCGGCACACTTTGCTTATATCTGAAAAATCCTTCATCTAAGGAAAAATAAAAAAGACATTTTAGCAGAACATGAATTTTATTCAAAGGGTATTTTCAACTAAAATATGCTTAGCTAAAACTCTGACCAGCTTTGCAATCTTCATTTTTAGTGACAGAGGTCAAAATTCTACTTTTGGTTTCCTTTCAGTGCTCCTTCCAGCTCACTTCACTAGCTCCTGGGAGCACTTGCTTGCTTTATTCCAGACAAAACCCCTGCAGGCCACAGGGGAGGGGGGGTTAGTCCCCCTGTGCCGCATTTACATTTGGAGTGAGTGCCATGTTTCACAGCTGCAGCTGTCGGCCTACGGTTTCTGCCATTATTTGCATTTCAAACAGAATCAATGGAAGCAATGAACTACAAAATAAATTGAAGTTCTGCATAGAAAACAAATGCCTTTTATTAATCTGACTCAGCTGCTGAAGTACTGAAACATGGAAAACTTGGTAAGATTGCACAGTCCCTAATGTACCATTTCAGGTGAGATCAACAGCGTTTATATGTCAAAAATGGTAATTTAAAAAGGAAACTTTTTCTACAGCTGTTTGTTAACCTAGTTTTCAATAGGAAATCACCTCTGTTGCCTAGCTTAAACACATTTAAATACGATTCCAAAAACAGGGCAATAGGAAAGAATTTGAGGCTTAGTAACTCTTCCTCTTTTCTTCCCCCAAGTATCTTATGCTGATCTTCCAAATGTTTCATGTGCTATAGAAGTCTGCATTTCCTAGCTGGAAGTTTGATTTGTGATTCGCAGGTGGATACCTATCTCAGCCCTATTCCCGTGTCCTTTAGGTCATTTCTCACTTGAACCGATCCCAAATTTGAAAACTTACTTTGGAGGCTAGTGTCAGATATAATGGAGTAACTGCAGGCAGTGTTATAAATTGAGATTCTAAGGGGAAATAAAAAAGGCAGCAAAGTCAGAGAGAAGCTGCAACATCCCTAAGCAAACTCCAGGGACATTGTATATAATAATGGTTGAACATAACCCCAATTTTATGCTTCATTGTGGCATGGCAGCACATCTGCAAGGTGTTCCTACTGCACTAGCATGTCTGCAAGCAGGCAGATCTTCTGTGGGGAGCAGAATGAGGAGAACTCTCCCATCTCTACCACAATGAACCACTCTAGCCACTCCTGCTGTAAAGGCAGCATTTCGTCCTGCTCCTCATAACAGTCCCAAGTGTCATTTAATCCCATTTGTCCCCCCCTGCTTCTGAACAGCCCTGTCATCCACGCCCCGCTGTACCTCTAAACAATGTACATCATTGCCTCCGATACTGAAGAACATTTCTGGCAAAAAAACCCCAACTATTCCTTGAGGACCAGGGCAATGGAGGAGCACTGGGATTTGAAATGGCCACACTGAGCCTGTGGCTATGACATCAGACCTCTTAAACTGATGGCTGGGACACTAATAGCAAGAGTATTTTGTTTCTTAATGGACCTCTGGGTTCCTCAGTGCACCTTCAGTGTGAATAGTTAGGCATTAGTCCTCCTCTTGACTGTTTTTCCCCTTTTTTTTTTTTAACTTCAGAGTTGAGGTAGGCCTAAACAAACCATCTTTGCAAAACAGTGGCAGCATCAATTCCGCCTTCCAGTTCTTGATGGGAAATGTTCAAAGGATAGCTAGATCCTGCAGGGACTCATCTCATCTCTTTGTAGATGTCAGGACACACTTGCAGTGGTGGTGACTCAGCTAGACACAAAACCAAGGTCCTGTCCACAAAGCGTCTCTTGACATCTTGCAGCATAGTTTGTGTGTCACAACTGAATTCTGACCCAGTAGTAGTTTTCCACCTGCTTAGTATCTCACTGGCTAATATATTTGCAAGTTTTTGTGACAATTTTCTGGGTGCTGTTAATAAAGTCGTCACAGATTTTGCTCCACAGCTGCACTTCAAATAAGGCAGTGTGTGCTTACTGTTTGCATTTCTGTTTGTAAAGTTGTTTAATGAACATTTTGGAAATACTTATATTTTATAACTTGCTGTGCAGAAGGGTCTTTGTTCCAGTTATGGCTATTGTGCATGATTTGTAATAAAAATAACAGAAGTACTACAGAATATAAGATATTGTTCTTCTGTACAGAGATAATTCGATTGTGTGTATTTCTCATGTACCATCTATCACAGATGCTGGAAACAGAAGAAACATCCTGAATTACACAAACTAAGGACTGATCCAACTGGCCTTCAGACAACAGAACTTTTTCCGCTGACTTCAGTGAGAGCTGGACAAACTCACTACAGAGATAAATTAAAAACAACAGACTAGAAAATATGTTTTACAAGATAAATATACAGGATTTTTCACACTGCCAAAAATATTTTAACTTGCTAATTAGGAATCCCAAGGAAACTTAATTTTGACAGATTTTCAATGAATTAATATATTCCACCATGCACCACAATGTGAATTTTCCCATGGCTTCAAGAATAAGTTAATTGTGAGTTGGTTCTTGGTCTAATATTGTGAACTCAGACATAAATTATTCATCCTCTCACATATAGTTCTATATCCCATCTGCAAGTTACATGGAAATTACCCTCCGGCTCAGATTCCACCTAATGTAAATTGGCATAGCAACAGTGAATACACAGTTATCCTGTGTTTAGCATGCACTTAGCAATAGGGCTAGGCAATTCTACTCGAGAATGTCTTTAGTAACCAAACAGCTCCTGCGGACTGAGTTTTGCAATATAAGCATGCAGCAGTGGTCCCAGAATAAACTCTCTGGTTTGTCTACCAGATGGATTAAGAGCTGTTGTAAATTGTATAAAGAAAAATCAGCATTTCAGTATAATGCTTAAACCCAACTTAAATCAAAGGCATTGGTTTAATTTTTCTAATTTAGGTCCAAGCATCTGCAGATGTGTGTCCTTTTTTATCATCTCATTCAAGCCATAAGACTAAGGAGACAAATCAGAAGACAAAGGGAAAGTTTAAAAAACTCCACACCTCAAAGCACTATTTTTAAGTCTCTGTAAAATGATTATGCTAAAATATAAGAAAGTGTTTAAATCTTTGAAGGGCAGGATCCAGCCAAATCTGTAAGTCCACTGAATGAGTCACCTGAGTAAGAAGTTCAGAAGTAGACCCAACCATGTAGTAGTATAGCTATTGTGATACTAGAGTTGTTCTAAAATCTCTTGCTTTCACATTTATTCATCCCATGTATTAGCTTTTTATTGTGTCTTACACTAATGTTTAAAATTTATTTTTAAGAAATATATTTGGGAATGTGCTAACTGTTTTAAATCATTACCTTTTAACTCTTACAGGTGCTTATTTCTCTAAGTTTACACACAAATCACCACCCAGATTGCCACCCCTCTTTGGTCTGCAAAGAAGCAGTACCTTCCAGTTTATAGGGTTTTTTGCTGTTGAAGACAAGTCCTATCATATCAGATACTTATCCAGTGACAACTTAAGGACAAGTGAAAGATGAAAAGAAAAGTTATTTCACTTCCCTCTCTTAACTCCTAGCATGTCTGATTTTATTCATGCCTGTCTTTTGTGATCTCCTGTGGTACAGCACACAGCTTATCAACTGACACAAAAATAAATGCGTAATAAAGATTCTACAAGAGCAGAGAAAAGGGTTTGCTAAATATAAACAAACTGCCTGGTCAGACTTCTACCCTCATCCCTAAGGGTAAATACTGTTGTCTTCTGACATCTCTCAACTTCTTGCAGCGCCGTCTCAAGTGCTACTAGCAACTAGTAATTAGCCTAGTTCTCAGATGCCTTCAGTGTCAATAGAGAAAAAAGGCAACAATTCCTACACAGAGCTATTTTAAAATCAACTGCTTCAGTTCTAATAGTTAATAAATTGCTTGTAATGTTTTAATGTGCTGCTGTAGTGGCAGCATACATGAAACATAAGGATAAGCAGTTGCTCCAAGCATGGAAGAGAGATGGTTTGGCAGAAGCCTCAAACATCTAATATATAGTATCAGTTCAACTAAGAGACATGAGGCCCAGATGAAGATAGTGATGTCTGGAGAGGAGGAGAAGTTGTCCGATTCAGTGAAAAAAGAAAAATACCATAAATGGCTATTAACTGTCTTTTTTCCTTATTTGTCCTATCAAAGGGTCAATGAACACTGACCACAGAGTCAAGAGCTCCTAAATTTTACTTTCAAGTGGTTTTTTCTTGCCCTAACAACCAGCAAGGGGCACCTGCCTTTGCCCTAGGGCATGGGGGAAACATCAGAAGAAAAAAGTTTGAGTTAAAGAAGGCAAGACATTTTTCCATTTCATATTTTTGTGTGCTCTCCCATTTCTTGTCTTTTTCTTCCAGCTGACCTTAACAAAGTGAGAAAAGGCTCTCTTCTGTCTGGCTGTTACTAATAGGTGAAATCTGATTTAGAGAAACAGGAATATTTAACATATTTTGCACAAGGTTGAGATAACAAAAAGAGATCCAATATCTTCCTGATGGTTTAAGCTTTCCTTTCAGTTTATATACTTGCACCTTGCAATGGAGCATACAATGATTCAAGTCCTTGGATAGAGATAGCTGTTACATTTCTAGACTGGGTAGCATTTTCCAAATAATTAATTGAAATGGAAACATATTTTCACCCATTAGTATATATTTGGCTTATGAGACCAAACATTGACACAAACTTATTATTTCTAAAGTTAAGCAAGATTTAGATTTCTCACAGAAATCGTATCTTGTATTAAGAATATATTCATAAGTATGTTGTAGAGAATAGAGCATGGGTCAGCTATCTCCAGGATACCACCTGCCACTGTTTGAGGTGTAGTGTAGTTCTGGATGGGTTCAGGGATATGCAAGGACATGCTGCTCCTGGTCCCAACCACAGCCCAGGGACAATCTGTGAAGGAGCCAACAGGCGTTCCAGCTGGAGTGTGAATTCTGCATGCAGTCAGACCTCACATGGGCAGCTGTCAGCACAAGATCAAGGATGACCACTCTACTCATGCCACTGCTGCTTGGGAGTCTGAAGAGGAGTGGAAAGAACCTTACAGTTAGCAAGACACAACAAGGCCTCCAAAGCCTTAAGCTTCTGACCATGGATCTTTCACCACATCTGAAAAGGACTTTTAAGTTATAAGGGAATAAAATTTTAGTACATCAGAGTGCAAGTACTTCAAAAAGAAAAAGAAATCTGATCTTCCATCCTGTTTGAAGACATGTAAAAAAAAAGCCCCCCCAAATTAGGGACTGTGCAAACATCTTTGAATTGGAAGATCTGAAATCATAGAATCACGGAATCATAGAATAGTTTGGTTGGAAGGGACCTTTAAAAGTCATGTAGTCCAACCCTCCTGCAATGAGCAGGGACATCTTCCACTAGATCAGGTTGCTCAGAGCCCCATCCAACCTGACCTGGAAAGTTTCCAGGGATGGGGAATCTACCATGTCTCTGGTCAACCTGGTCCAGTGTTTCACCACCCTCATCATAAAAAGTTTCTTCCTTATATCTAGTCTAAATCTACCCTCTTTTAGTTTACCACCTTTAAGTATGCAAAGGCCACAATAAAGTCTCACAGAGCTTTCTCTTCTCCAGGCTGAACAACCCCAACTCTCTCAGCCTGTCTTCATAGCAGAGGTGCTCCAGCCCTCTGATCATTTTTGTGGCCCTCCTCTGGACCTGCTCCAACAGGTCCATGTCTTTCCTGTGCTGGGGGCTCCAGAGCTGGACACAGTATTCCAGGTGGGGTCTCACCAGAGTGGAGTAAAGGGGCAGAATCACCTCACTCAACCTGCTGGCCACACTGCTGGGGATGCAGCCCAGGATGCGGTTGGCTTTCTGGGCTGTGAGCGCACATTGCTGGCTCATGTCCAGCTTTTCATCCACCAGTGCCCCCAAGTACTTCTCTGCAGGGCTGCTCTCAATCCATTCACACCCAGCCTGTATTGATACTGGGGGTGGCCTTGACCCAGGTGGGATGTACAGGTTTCCCTTTCCATTCATGTAAAAGACAGTTTTTAATCACCTATTGAAACTAGCACTGGCATTTGGTTCTTAGGGACTCTCATCTTACACTCCCTACTTGCAGAGCACCAAATCCACATCAATCTCTTCAGCTGAAAGTATAGAATTAAGTACTCTCTATCTAATTTCACTAGCCCAACACAGTGATAATACAGTAGAAAATTAATAAAAGTAACAATGACAGTAGTATAGCTATTAACTTCAGATTGATCACTTGGCAGAAACAGAGAAAACATTAAAATTCTGTCCTTTAAAGCCTAGGGTCTTGATGTGTGGAAAACAGAGCTTCTTGCGTACCTTTGTGGTTTTGAACATTACAGCTTAAGACTTCAAACTAAGGCTTAAACTTCAGCACTTTCCTAGTTAAGGGAAGATTTAAGAACTTATTAAGTGTTCTCTTGAAACAAGGCTTGAGTTTTTTGCACTGTATAATAATACATCAAATAGTTTTAGTAAGACTTGCACATAGACCTATCGTGAGCTGCCATCTTTACTTTCTGTGTGGAGTAGGAACAAGTGTAAGACACTGTCTGGATCCGTGGCAATATATGTGAAGTAGTCTAGTAAATGAAGCTGACAGAATGAGATACAACCATAATGTAATTTCCTGACAAAAAATTGTTTTCTTGCATTTCCTCCTGAGATCTGGGTATATTTTAATTAGAATTCATCTGACAGTGTAAGATCCTTCGTAGTATAGCCATCAAAGCTAGGTTGTAACCTCATCAGAGGAATGGCCCAAGAGTATAGATACAAATCAGACATTTTCAGGGTTTTTTTTTTCATAAACTACTGGTTTTGAGTAGTTTATAATTTGACTATTGTAATTTGCTTCCCTTAGAAAAAAGCATGAGAAGATTGAAGTCTATTGTACTATTTTAAATGAGTAATGAAAGTTCACAAAAACATTGGGTTTTAGTTACATTTCTACTGCCCAGATTGTTTTTGTTTCTTCTACAAATAAAGAAAAAAACAAACTCTCATTTAAAAGTATCTTCCTCAGCTTAAAATTTTCCTGTGAATCATCTAGTTTTGGCCTTTATAATAATCTGGTGGTCGTTTCTTTTATGAAAATTATATATTTCCTATGCTCACAGGCTTAGAGTCTAACTAGATGGGAAACCCACAAAGGAAGTGGAGTAACATAAGAAACATACGAGAGAGTCCAAGGAAGTGTTGAGAAAGAGTAAATGGACAGAATGCGCTGCAGACTGGGGATCCTTCTCCTTGGAAGAGGAACTGGGTTGGCAGCTGCCAGGAGCAGGATCCAACAGCCTGGGAGTACCAAGGGTTTCCAACAGGAGAAGCATGCACTGTAGGGCCCCAGGGTCCCCAACTCCTAAATCCAGAACAAGGGCACACCTGGATGCTCCATGGGGGGAATCAGCTGCCCTGTATGCCTTTATTTCTGCTAGCGTGCACTATGCTGTAGTCCACATAACCATATGGGCCATATAACTGATGTGGCATCAGCAGAGTTATCTGTAGATATAACAGCTTGTAGCAGCACTGACTAATCGTATTTGATAATACATGGACTATACTGAGTTCCTCTGATATTAACGACAATTTTCTCAGCCTTCTTTCTTCAGAAATCCAGAATGGAAATCTGTTTAAATGGGGCACAAAGGGAAGGCTTGACTTCCCATCTCTTATGTTTCATTAAAGAGGAAGGGAAAGAAAAATTAATACTAAAATAAATTTTTAAAGCATCTTGTGTCAACTTTGGCTTTAACATTGTTTATGAAAATTATACATACACATATAAACTGCTATCTATGCAGAGTAAGCATTCCTGTGCAAGACTAGTAGTAGCATGTATGTCTCCCATTTGGGGACTTTTTCCCTGTTTCTGCATTGTATTACTTTGTTAACAAATGCAGATTGCATCATAATTAAACCGACCATTTAAAGTTCTGAAGTATGTGACCATGTCAAGATTTGCTGCAATTCAGCCCCAATTATCGGGTTAGTACAGTAGAAGGCAGCTGTTAGCAGAGGAATGGGATAGCAAAGAAACCCTAACTATAAAGAAACACAGTAGTGAATTATCTCTACCCTCAAATATTATTACACTGACAACTGGTCTGAACAGGTTGTCTGACTAATGAAGAGCCACTCACCTACTAAAATTTTAGACATTTAAGCTTTATAAGAATTCTCCTTTAGTACCGATTAACCTGAAAATGACATTTGAAGAGCACATGTAACATGGAGTATGTACCGCACTGGGTTTTTTTTATGGGAACACAAAAGCAATTTCCAGATCTGAATTTCAGTATAGGCTGTTAATAAGTATTCCCTCCAGGGAAAAAAATATATTACATTGGAAATAGCAAGATTGCCCTTGGGTTGATAAAAGGGAAATAACAGGCTTTTTAAAGGTCTAGATTCAATGTATTTTTTTTTAAATAGCTTTTTTCAAATAACAGTAAAATGAAGACAATACTAGTTATGTTGCAGTTTGATATAACCAACAAAACATTTTCCCTAGTAAGGAATAAAGCCTGCTCAGTAAGTCTCTGAGTAATACCCAGGAAAAGAAAGTTACCTCTAGTCTCCCTCATCACCTTCTTCTCTTCTTCTCTTCTTCTCAGTTAGCATTAGCAGGGTGGATGGACATACCAAGCCAAGCACTTTGGGGTGGTCTTTTTTTAAAAGCTATCTCAAAACAAAGCTGGCACAAGAAACAAATCCCAGCCTTTTCTGTAACATCCAGAGTGATTCTGGAGCTCTTTTCTTGCAGCCTTACCTGGACGATGTTCAATCAGAAAATGCAGAAAAGTAGTGGGCAAACTTGGCTCTCATTTTAATGCATGTGTCAACTTTGGCTTCTGTGATCTGTTATCACTGAGATAGCAAGAAAGCAGCTGCTAGCTGTGAAAACAACCATCGTCTTAGGTGGTTGGCCATTCTCGTTAAATGCTTGAGCCTGTCAGAAGATACATGACCAGGTACCATAAGAGGTCTGAGCAGACCACAGCCCCTGCCCCACAGAAAGGTGACTGGGTGGGTTTTGCTGGAAAGAACACACTAAAGGGCAGAAAAGGAAGTAAAAACAGCTTTCTCTCTGTTCAGGGCTTCTGCTAGCAGCATCCATGAAAAAAAATAAAATTCCTTGATGGTGTTTTGACATGAAAATACTGGAAAACTGGACATAAGTAAATCTAAAGGAATTGAAAGATATTCAACCCATGTATAAGTGAACAATACAACAACAGTAAATTTCTGCCATTTTATTCTTTTATAGCCATGGGGGACATCCAGAGATTTCGTAGAAGGTGAGTAAAAGCCATCCAGTCTGTCTGTTTACTACTGATCTTCCCCTTGATATATTCCTCAGCCCCTATCGTTCCTCCCCGGAGAGCTGCTGTCACTTACACATCACTCCCCCTCTGCCTTAGAGGACAGTATCTGCAGCCTCTGAGAGGCTGTGCTAGTGCTGATCTATTCATCATCTGGCAGACAATGCTCTCACAGGCAATTCCATTAGCAATATCCATCTCAATGACAAAGTATGTCTTTTATGTGTCTGGTTTCCAACCGCATAGATGTAAGTGTTGTGCTGGGCCCCTTTTTTTACAATGGAAATCACTGACCTAGTGCAAGTTGTGTTTATTACCCATTTTCTTTCAATCAGCTGGCTTGACGTAAGTTTTGCCTTAAAAAATGGCCTGTATCCTTTGGTGACAAACACGCTGCTTTGGCTAAACTAAGACAAATATTCAGCTTTCCGCGTAAGGCCAAAAAACCCCCCAAAATAAATAAATAAAAAAATCTTTGAAATCTGAAGCTGTATTTTAAAAGATTAATCTTTCAAAATTAGCTTGAGAATCTTGGGAAAGGACCTTTGCAAGCTATTGGAGCTCTGCACTTAACTTTACATTATTATTGTTGTTTAAATGAGAAAAGTAATCTACTGAAAATTAAAGGAGCAATTTTCATGTGAATGCCTCTGGGCATTATTAAGATTCACAGCACAAAGTGTCATGCTGCTTCATAATAAATTGATCTGAACAAGATAGTAAATACCTACTGCCTTTATAATGGAGAAAACATTTTGCATTACCAATGTTTCTGAAACAGGCTGGCTGAAGTGACTTTTTTCCTTAAAAACATAGCCACAGGTTAAATGCTCCGGCATTTTCCAGTGGCAGCATCCATCCTCCTATACTTTGGCAGCAGGCAAAATAACCCTGATTATATTAATCAGTGTCTTCAGCTACTGTTGTGCTCATTATCAACCCTCTAACATTGTATGTTCTGAACATATATCCTTAAGTGCAATAATTGTAGGCATTGGTTCATTAGCAAGTATGATCAACATGGGTTATCAAAAGCATTTTTCATGCATAATAAAAAGAGCAAATTACTAAAACAATAAAAGAAATATCTAAGATCTACAGCAGGTTGATCTACATGATGTAATATTTCATTAACATAATTAGAAGCAGATTTATAATAACTTAATTTTCCACCTTCTTTTGTTTAAAGGAGACCAGAGATGCTCTCCTGCTTCCTGCAGAAAGCTTGTGCCCTGGCTGGCAAAATGTCAGGTGAAATTAGACTGTGCAATGAAGAAAATGTTATTTTAGATGCAATACACTCCCTTTAGAATCTTGCTGATTGCACACAGGCTGTGTAATTACAGACACTCATGAATTGTACTTCATTAGAATGACAAAGTGTCGGCATTGGTGAGACATTTAACCCACCCCATATTAAATGAACACAACTCAAGCACAGTTTTAGGATCATCATAATTTGAAACAAAAAAGAAGCAGGGGGATGCTTAAAGGATATGATACCAATATAGTTGCATTTTTCCCCCCAAAGATTAAAATAACTCAATGTTTAATTTATTTTCTCTTTTTTGGGGAAGAGAAATCCTGTGAGTTCTGATGTTTTCTCTTGACAAAGAAATGTAAAGAATGCCATTAGATTTCCATTGGAAGCTTCCACTGTCTTGGATGATAGGTAGAGTTGCATTATTATTCTTTTTTCCATATGAACCATGATACATTTCAAGTCTGACACACTTAATTTTCTAAGGGAGTTACACTAAAAGGACAACTCTTAATAGATGTCAATCAACTGACCTATACCCAATGATAGTTCCAAGTTGTGCAAGTGCACAATTTTTCTTTAAGAAAAAAGTACTTAACTACTGAGAACAGGAATAATAAATAATATTGGGGTTGATCCTGGATTCACTGGGATCAAGAGCAAAATCCTGACTGCTTTCCAAAAGGAGCACTTTTGGATACATGACTTTTCTTGCTACAAATTCAGTTTATATTTGAAGACTCCAGCAAAGAATAGGGAGGTTCATTTATGCTGAACTAGTCAAATCAGCTGTATTTGCCAGTTTAAGCATACTTTTTAACTTAGTGATTGTGGTCCTTACTGCATTTTTTTGAGATGGCTACACTTCTACAAACTGTGTAGTTCATAAAACATTAACCTGAATAATGCAAATTTTAAAATAGGAACATTTATAATATGTAGTATTATAAACATATATTAAATAATGTCATATATAAGAAATATGCACCATAACATGAGTAGCAAAATCAGCCATGTAAATAAATCCAAATTGCACAAAACTTAGAAAGGGAAATGTTTGTTCTCTGTACAAATTATCTAATTTCTTCTTATTAGTTGACACCACAAAGTCTTTCACCTTGACTTTTTCTGTTTAAAAGTTTTGATTTATGGCGTCTGTTTCAGGCCCTTTGTGAATCCTCACAAATTAGCAGATTTTGCATATTGTTCCAACATGCTCCCTAAAACCAAAACTGCTTCCCTTGCACAGAAGACTAAAATTAGTTGGGGGGGGTAAATCAGGAAAAAAAAAAGATCAACAGTGACCTGATCATGCAAGCTCTCCTCACGTGGCATTTACTGGACAGCCACTGTAAACCTGGCTACTCACATGAGTGTTGAGAAGACTGGACTGCTTCATACTTGCCTTTCGCATCAAGTTGGGATAACCAGGGTAAATTCTATGCAATTAAGCTATCGACAGTTCTTCCCAGCACAGCAGCTGTATATTCCTCTACAGCTACATATTTCTGTTTGGGCTTGATCATTTTTAGCCAATACCTTGACCCACTTTACATCCTCCCTTAGGCTCTACACTGCTGCAAGGGATGGGCAGTGGTCCCTGAACCCAACTCCCTCTATCAAACCTATGTATCACATGAGAATAGCAAGCACAGGAACACAGCTGAAACTAGAGAGAACACATGGTCTGTCAGTGTTAATCCTTTTTAATATTCTGCTTCACACCAGAGAGGATTTAATTGTTTCCTAAATGGCTCTAGGGCCTCTGAATGAGCAAACCTGTCTAACAGAACAGACATTTACTTGAAAGAATCTTTGTAATAAATATTGATCTATGGTATCCGTAGATCATTCTGGAGAGACAGCAATCTCTCCTTGCCTAATTAAAGTGTGCTAATATGAAAATGCAGGCCAAGCCCATAAGGCACAACAGATCTGCAGGAGTGTGGAAATGCCTGGAAGTCGTGAGCTCCGGGAAGAGATGCAGAGAGGCGCATGAACTCTGCCTGCATGCTAATGAGCTCCACCAGATCCAGATCGTAATCCATACAGACGCCATTTAAATTCCCTTCCACAACTTCAGCCTCAAAGTCTTCTAATTAACCCTTAGCCTTGAGATAAGCAGCCAGGCAGAGGCAGGGATGGCACAGCAGAGGTGACAAAAGGCAGAAGAATACTCCTTGCCACTCACTTCTCTTCCCCCATGATTTGAAGGTTGTGTCAGTCACTAAGCCAAACTCAGAGGAGTAATCAAAATGTCATTTACTTCATCTCCCCACAGCATTTTAACTTTTACCCTGTAAGCATTCCTGGATTTAGGACTGGCAAGGATGTTTTAGTACTCATAAAGCATACATTTCCACAGACACGCGGCTGCGCTTAAAAGCATTTCACTGCCACTTGACATCAAGCTTTGTTAGAGACGGCAGACAATATTTCACCAGCTTGGCCTACGCTTTGCACAGACACTCAGCTTCGTACAGAGGTTTATTTCTAATGGAAGTTGGCCGATTTATTGCCAACTCCAGCACCGCCCAGACTTGCAAGGAAACCATAGGAGAGAATTGCTGGGCTTTGTTTCAAGTGGTGCCACAGCAACCCAGCAGTGCTGCATTTCATTTTATGTGGAACCCTGTTACAAACTATAGACCAGCTCTCCGTAACCATTTCCCTCCAACTGTCTATAGATGGGATCTACAAATTGCAGTTCTTCAACAGCACTGCAGAGCTGCCCTAACATATAATGGAATAGATCTGGAGGGACCGTTCTGTTTTTCAGGACAATTACTCATAATTTACACGTGTTAAAAGCAGAATTTGTCAGAGTGATATAGTAATCACACTTTAAGATAAAATGCTGCCTATGTTTTGGTGTGGTTTTGGGGTTTTGTTTGTTGTTTGGGGTTGGGGTTTTTTTTAATAAGTGGTAACAGACAGCTGCTCCCAGAAAGCATCCAGAGCCCTGCTACTTTGTCCACAGTTAAATCAACTGAAAAGCATCTGAATGTCCATTTACAAGTATTTGCATATATCAAAAGGTTTTGCCCATGCAGATGTATGCAGGTGTTCAGTTTCATAAAATAGTCCTCATGTTTCTCTTCTTAATACAACTCAGAAACCTGAAGGAGTTACACAAATTGGTGAATGGCTAATCTCAGCTTTTCATCTTTAGTGTTATTTTCAAATCAAGTTGAGTGATCCCTGTAGTGATCACTTTCCAACATCTGGCTGATAGCTTATTTGAAGAGACTTGGTGGCCTCATTTTGAATTCTAATGAAGACCACGCTGCATAAATCACTGATGTTAGATTCCCTACTGGCACACTTGGCAGAGCAGTCCTT
>VYXH01008228.1:0-55345 GCA_013397275.1 Burhinus bistriatus
CTGGTTTCTCAAAGTGAGTCTCATGGTCTAAGTAGCTGAACCTCTGGCTGTGGCACCAATCCTGTAAACATTTGTTGATTCGCCAGATTCAAGTGGTCCTTTCAAACCCCCTCCCTTTGACTGGAAGGATTGATGAAACAACTACCTGTGCTTTGCAAGCATGTGCTTTGCGCTACCTGCCCACTGCAAGCATCTTTTCAGCTGTGCAGTGAACAGGAGTGATAAACTGATCTAGCTTTTAAAAATGTTGTTTGCGGTATTCTATTTAAGCTGGATCACTTTCTCTGATCTGATTCAAAATTTAGCATCATGTGCATCTGTGATGGCATGAGTGATGAAGTGATCTACACTGTGCAGAGACAAGGGGAAGAATGGGGCTGAAGACAAATACATAAGACTGCTAGCAAAGACTCATTAAAATATCTGATGAAACCACATCCTTACTGTATTCACAGTCAGAAAATGTAGGGTAAGTCCATGTTTTGTGCCAACTGCCCTAGCTCAGTCCACAGTTAGAACTTTGGCAGTAATACTCCTTAAGAATTCGCCACCCCTTCCTGTCTTGCTCCCAGCTGCTTATTTCTATCTTTGTGCTGCCCCCTGTCCTGTGCTGGCTCAGCTGCTTGTGCTCTGGATGGATCAGAGAAGAAACAGGCAATGAAGCAGTTACCAATCAGGGGCACCATTCCCTGAAGTGACTCTTGCAGCAGTTGTGGACATCAGAAGGGTGGGAACAAGTGACCAGGGCAGGGAAAAGGAATAGCAGACAGTGCTTTCTGAAGCTAACAGTGCTGCCCAAATGTTGTTCACAATCACTGTATCTCCAGAGTAATAAGAGACCAAAAAGCAACTGAGGACAAGTTTCCAGGAGCAGCTGACAATCATCATCATTACAGAAAGAACTCTGTACAACAGAGAGCACAGCTGATTTTCCATCACAGACTTCTTGATCCTCCTTACAGGTGGCAGAGCAATAAAAGTACTGCCAGAGGTACAAGGAAGCATAAACCAGCTTCCCGGAACAAAACACTGTTTAATCCTCATGCAAAGGTCTCCAGCTAACTACAAGTTACATCCAGATTGTTCTGGATTCTGAGTTTCAGGGAATTGAAATGGAGGTTAATTCTCCCCTACCTGCCAGCTGCAAACTCAGCATAACTGAGGATATAGCCCCTTGACCTCTCTCTGATTTAGTCCCAGAACACTGCCATTGCCAGCCAATGACCCTGAGCTATGTATTTAGAAGAGCTGGAGCACTCTGTAAAACATTCCTATGAATCACATAACCCAAAAAGAATGTGGTTTTACAATCTTTTTTACCAGTGGGGGAAGAATTTACTGGCACCAAAACCTGAATCCAGATGTTTTCATCAGGCACGATTTTGTTTTTCTTTGCATTCAGTCATGACATTGAATACTGCCTACAGTTGCATTAAATTAATGAAGTTACAAACAGGCAACATTCCTTACACATTTTCATTTACTTTGCAATAAGCATTTACTTAGTTCCAGCAACACAACAATTCACTCTGGCACCATTTCAGCTTAACAGTTTAAAAAACCTGAAATTTAGCTAATGGTATATTTACAGCAAAGTAATTTTTCCTGCATTTTCCCTTTATGTAAGCCTTGCTGGTGACCACATACAGAGGCATATAGATGTGCCTACACATATAAATATGTATAAACTGAATAGCCATTTAAAACTCAATAAAAAATGAATTTTGTTCCAAAATCCAGAAGCTGGCCAGACTGAAGCAGATCTGACATACCGTAAAAACTGACAGTCAGTGGGATTACCCCTACAAAGTTAAACACATACAATGTGGCCTGCAAGTTCAGTCCTGAGAAAATAAACTTCAAATTTCCAAATGGATCTGGACTAGTACCATTCAGTAGAAAATCGTCTCAGGAACCCTTACTGAATAGGCATAAAATGACCAATTGAAAAGACATTTAATGACCAAAACAAATTAATTCACAAGTGCTGGGAAAAATATATGCAAGTATTTCATTGTTTTGGTTCAGCTAATAAAAAGTCAGGAAAAACTAGTTGGGATCTAAATAAGATTTTTCATTTGTTTTTCTCATAAGGCAGCAAAAAATTGTTTCATTTCAAGTGCTTTTAAGAAAAGTAAACACAATGAAGACAGCCAACTGCACAAAGCTGCCTAACCTCCTGGAGAAAGCAGAGTTTACCCTCTCAAAACTGTATCTTAACCACAAGGTCATATCGTAGGTTGGCACTGCATTAAGACCTTATGTTGCAGTTTTCCTGTTCTGTGTGAAACATTAAACAGGCACTTAGAGAGAGA
This sequence comes from Burhinus bistriatus, assembly GCA_013397275.1. Lineage (NCBI taxonomy): Eukaryota > Metazoa > Chordata > Aves > Charadriiformes > Burhinidae > Burhinus > Burhinus bistriatus. The sequence goes on from VYXH01008228.1 coordinate 2,316, forward strand.
TGAACTGAAAAATGAAGAGCATGAAGATTAATGGGAGTTGGATACGTCATTTATTTATCCATCTCTTGCTATGTCTATATTGGCAAGTCATATGGCATAACAGAAGCAGGTCAGTTAAGTGGGACCTTTGAACAGAAACTATTGGTATGGAGGATCCATCAGTCATGCTGCATGTGTGTCAGGAGTTTACTTGGGACCACTCTAGAGTCTTCTCATGAACAGTTGGAGTTGCCCACTGTGCTCCTGAAGTACGTCTTCATTTCCGTTTCATCTGAAAGAAACCCAGTACATGCACCGTAAGACCACCCTGTAACATCAGCCAGACTGCAAGTGGCAACAGTTGGGAGATTCACTTCAAAAGCAGACTCCTCACCTTCTCCACAATATAAATGTACGTGCATTCTTTTAATTTTCCAGCAGAGAGAATAATTATACAACATCAAGAACATAAACTACCTAAGATCTGGAAGTAAGGCAACTGACCACATATTACGTGGAACAAAGAAACTTTGGAAGAAAGTCACATATCTGCACAACAGAATTAATTAAAATAAAAATTGATATGAATTGTGGCTGTTGTTTTTTCACATATTCTTGCCAGTATTTATTTTCTATGAAAAGGTGGGTTTTTACCAGTGGGTACTTATCCACAGATTAACTGTCCCTTCTTGGACGTTTTATATAAATTGTCAGGCAGCAAGATAATAGTTGGAAGATAAGCAGCATAACTGGAACAGATGGTAATGTGAGCCAATAAAGCGATGAGACAGAGAATAAATTAAAAACAACCTCAATTTTAGAAAGCTGATAATTTGTCCATCTTTCATTTGAATTACTCAATTCAATTACTCAAAAGTGGACTTTGAGTATGGTATGATCCCAATTTTACATAAATTCTGAAGAAGGAAGTTACAGACCAGGTAACTGCCGCACCAACATTTTGTGGCATTCTGTAGAAGATGTAACAGGTATAAATTCAGTATTGTTTGTAGAGTGATGTAAATCTACCTTCTTTTCTGAAAGATCCTGAGAATGTATAAATTGTTCTGATGGCTTCCTCAAACAAGTTGCAACTAGTCTTTCATGAGACAGAAAAAATAGGCCTTAATAAATCTTGTGTTTATGCAGAAAATAACTTCCCTATTATTCAAGCTGTACCCTAGCTGATTTCAGAACTGGTCTGTGCTTGCGCTAAATGCACTAAGTGTTAATAAAAACCGTCTTGGATTAGAAATAGGACTCTTTATTCAGCGTTCCAAATGGAAACATTCAGATGACTGAACACTTCATTTAGTGCTTTGATTTTATTCAGAAACATTGTTTCCATTGCATGCATTTATGAACTTGCAAAAAACTCCATCCCAGGATTGTACAATAATGTTTTCCTTGCTGTTTCATCCATGCCAGCAAAAATTATCTCATGAATGCAAATATCCACAATATCTAGTACAAATGGAAGCTTTGTCATTTGGTATGTACTCAGTTGCATCATGGCCTACTTCCCACCACATAAGGATGCCTAATGTATTTGCTGTAGTGGGCAGGGAGAGCTAAGACAATCTTCTTGAATTTAGTGTAAAACTAAACTTGATTTTTGCATAAATGTTGCTTTTCAGCACTATTTTTTCCCTCTTTTTTGACATGAATTGTAGCATCACTTCTGCTTGCAGACGTTGAACACCTCTGTAGACAATCTTAACATTTCATGGTAATTTTCCAAGCAATCGATAAAGCCCATTTCTACTCTCATTTATATTGGTGTAAATTAGGGTGGCTTCAAATTAGCAATTGAAGCTATACATGTAGAAATCCAATATAAGTGAATGGAAAAGAAGTCCTCACATTTTTTAACTGCCTGTAAACTAAAGAATTTTTAATATATATAGTTTAGAGTGGAAATCTTTGTCTCAAGTGATAGAAGCACTGATATACTTCCACCATAACAGAAAGCAATATAGAAATGTTGCTTTTTCCCCATGGAATTTTATCAGTCAGAATGACTTTGCTATTCATGAAAATTAAAACAGTGCTCTGGTGAGTTTGGAATCCGAAGCCATCCTAGTTCATGGCTTAATGTCATAGGGAAAGACAGCAAAGTATACACTAAAACAGATACTGCTCTGTACTCTAGGCATCCAATAGTCAGAAGTTAGTCTGCTTTATATAGTAAAGTAAAAGAGGTTTTGCAGAGGATAGTGTAGGCCATCTTCTTTTTCAAATGACTGTAATGTTGACTAGGCTTCTAATTTTGTATGTCCAGGATAGATGCCCTCTATAGTATAGATTACACATCCAGTAAGGATTTCAAATGTGAACCAAATTATGACTGAAGAAAATGGAGAAAGTAGTTGCCTAAAGATCAGGTTTTTCTTTGTCTTGAATTTAGATGATCAATGCAGGCAGGGCACAAATAGCTTAGGGGAAATCAGGACTAGTTGAACCCACGCACATAAAGGAGTACAGGAACGGTTTCCTCCACCATCTTTCCAGCGAAGACAGGGACAAGGGAAATTCAAGGTTTAACAATCCCTGTGTGCAGCCTACAGAACCAGTTGTACAGAACAAGTCATATCATGAGGGCAAAAAACTGCATTCCCAGAAGGATGTGAGAAAAGGTGGCAGAATTCTGCATTTTTCCAAAAGGTATCTCACTGCTTAGCTCCCTTGTACAGCCAAACTTTCTCTCATCTCTGAAAAATCTTACTCTTAGTCTGGCAACAATCAGCTATACCGGAACTGATCTTCCTTGATCTGAGTTATGTTTTGCTAAAAATTCCTGGTCTTCAGCTACATCACTTCCTAGATGCAATGATGTAACCACACAATATAGAGGCAATGCTATGGCCATGAATACAGGCCCAGAATAATAATTACCAATTTCATTGTGTTAACCTGACCTACTATTTCCTCTTCATTAGATTCTCTAGACCAGTTTAGTACAGAATACTATGACTGATAATGACTCCCAGGTCACAGCTGTAATAAATACTTCCATAAATTCTATATTGTCAGGAAAAGAACATATTTTTGGCCCGTAAAGATTTTTTTATAAGGTAATGCATTTCCCTTTTCTTCTCCCAAATTGTCTGAAAAAACTTCCTCATTTCCTACTTCGGCAATTTTGGAGGAGAACATGTCCCAAATCACAACAGGTTAATTTTCGTAGCTAAGCATGTATCAAAGATTCTCTACGAGTTTTGTGTATGGCTGGCAGACCCAGCATCTTCATATGTATATATAAAAATTTAATCACAACTTTTGTTATGATATGAAAACTTTGAGTTCATATGGTTGTCAACTATTGTCAGGTAGAAAAGCCAGAGATGGCTTTCTGCTCCTCAGACTAAGGGGAAGGTGGTAGCCATAAGTACATGTCGAAGAACCCTTGCAGTGGAAGCATATATTTTAGTGCGCTGAAATACCATTTCTGTTTATTGTTATTCGTGCATTTCAACATGCCACATAGCAAGCAATCACAGCAAATTCAATGATGCAAAAACCTCCAAAGAAACATTACCATCAGAGACCAAACCTGAAAAGGAAGCATTGCTGAAAACTGCTCAAATGGCTTTTTAGCAGAAGTGCTGTCCGGGCAGTAGTAACCCACATAGTGATTCAGTTGCTACGCTGCCATCAAAGCATATTACACTACTTTGCCGGTTGTTGTTTGCAAACTCAGAAATATCGTGGCCAGAAAGACTGGGAAATGGAGGCTCAGTCTCACAACAACATTCATGAGGAATACATGTCAAGGTCAGCTTTAGATTTTGTAAGCCACTAATTCTTAGTACTCCTTCCAAGCTCCAGTACAGGCCTGTGTGGTTCATCAATGCACACAAACTGTTATCAAATGAATCACATTGGCATATGCACTGGTTGCTACTTATCATGGGCATTCAGGCTGCGGAAAGACACTGTAACTATATTTGATGAGGGAGGCTTTGAAGTTGGTATTCCTTTTAAAATAAATCTCAACTTGGTCCAAAAGAAGAGATAATTTTGGCTGACAGGAAAGATGTAATTTATTATCCCTGAGATATCTTTAAAGAAAATTTGAGCATCTGATAAAAAAAAGTGTAGGCCAACTAAGACAGCCCTTAATATGAAATCACCTGAAGGCAAATGGTAGAGGAAAACACAAAGAGAACTGCTGAACACTGTCATCGAAGTCCCAAAATGATAGCAGGAAAATTAATAAAGTCTCCCCACCTTCACTAGCTGGGTCACAGAAAGTGCAGCTGTTCCTGATACCTTGAAAATGAACTTACCAACTGGTACTGAACACTTGGTATTGGCAACACTGGATGCAAGCCGAGGGAAACTTAACCTTTTTTTCACCAAGTGACTAACAGGCACCACAAACTGAAATAAACAAACTTATCACTTACCTAAGTTATCCTATGTTCTGAGAGTGCAGCACATATAAATAGTTATTCATTACTTCTTTATGAAATTTTTTTAATTAAATATATAGAGTATAGCATTAACAAACATCAAAAAATCAGAGTTAACATGTCAATATCACTCTACAACCTTACAAAAATAATCTGTTAAGAAAAATACTGTTATCCAAACTGCTACACGATTTAACATTAAAATGCAAAATAGTGGGGATTGTTCACTTCAACACAGCGCTGTTCTCAGAAGAAAGTAGTGAATCATGTCTACACAAAGCAACTTCATTTGCTTCTAGAGTTAGAAAAAAAATGTTCAACATACAATATTAGAACATACCACTTCCTCCTCTGTTTTCTTTGATGGAGAAATTTATCTTTAACATATTCTGTGGTGAAAGTACATTAGTACAATCAATATTCTTGAAACTACATTGTGGCTTTGCAACCGTCCATTCACACAAGATCAAGTAGACAACCAAAGTACTCTGACAGAATAAATTCTGAGTAAAATAGTTTTAGCTAAAATGCCTTAGAGAATGAGCTACACACTGCTCCTTCTATAGGCTGTTGAAAGAAGCAAACTACATTTCCCATAATCTCCATCACCAGATGTTGGCAGGCTGCCCACCCAGTCCAGCTGGCCCCACTGTTTTGGGATTGTGCAGTGAAACCCACATGCCTGCTGTTGGCCACAAGAGCAAAATGTAAAAATACTTCTTCTTCTTCCAGAGTTCAGGCATGTTTCTGCCCTTTCATAGGTGTGAGGCAAGCCCCAGAGTTGCAGCAAGATTTCAAAATGCCACCAGTGCTCTAGTTCAGACTCCTTATTGAAATCTTGGCACTCCAAAGCAACCAAAAGTATCTTACAGCTGAGGCAGGAATATTCTGAATAGTTAAAGTTACGATGGCTCACTTTATCATGATAGTTATAACTACTACTGCTCTCACCAATCACTGTCAAATAGCCCAGCATTTTCAGCAGTACACTGAATTCCTAAAGCTTTGAGTTACACAGTGCGGTGAACCAACTCATCTTGTTTCAAGCAAGAGTTTGAACAAGTTTATCAATAAAGGTCCCTTCTAACCAGTATCTCTATTAGTCTCTTAAATAAACAAAATATTGACATCTTGAAGTCAAGACAAGAACAAATGTTCATGTGTCAATAAAAACAAATATTCATGTGTCAATATATCAAAACAAAATTGGGTGGGAAATAGGCATGCAGCCTTATTTCAGTAAAACCTGAACACAATCTAAAACCACGTGGTGTAAAATACTGCCAACTCCCATCTGTTCAGAGATGGAGCTGCATTTTTAACTATTTCAAGGCTAGCTAGGTTGCATGTCCTATAAATATTATACAGATTAGCATAATTATATATGTTGGTATTTGAATACTGTCAGTGGATAAGTTTACACTTTGCACCAAACCTCAAAGTACCCAGCTGCTCTTCACTGCATTGAAAACCTTTACCATGCTTTTTAAAATCACCCTGTACTTTGGGTTCAATCAAATCTTCCCAATATAGCAGTATGGTCATTATCATCCTACTTCTTAAGCATTTCCTCCCTCTAAACATCCACCCTTTTTTATCTTCTCACAAGGTACACACCTGTATAACTCTTAAGATAGAAAAGCAAAGCAAACAACCTCATAGCATCGTGACTGAACTCTCAGGGTACAGTATGTACAGCACTTGAGAGATCTGACAGTTGACTACTTATTTTGGACACATTTGCTGATAAGGATGAATGAGTTTGTACATTTCCTCAAAAAATCCACATTCCATTAATAAGCACCTGAGAGGAACAACTGGTCTAGCAATAATCCTGACACCCCATTCCACTCCTCAGTTTCTCAATGTACATATTCTAGAGAGCCATCTAGTTATCCCATCAAGATCACAGGAATGCTTTGCTTGGCTATCTTTGGCACATTTTCTGCCTTAACGCAGAGTTAAGCTTTTCATCTTACAGCAGCATCTGTCATCAGAAGGAGTTGAGAGGTTGGAACACATTTCAGGCATATGGTTTAAGCCTACAAAGGGCTCATGTATATATAAAATTATTTCACATTTTTAACCACTTCAGGGGCAGATATTTTGTTTCCATGCCATAATTTATATTAAAAGGTAGCAGTTTGAATTGCAATCCCTTCTTTTACATTCTCTGTTTCTTCTTAGGTCTTCACAGTGCTACATCAAAGGAACTTTGATCTCAGAAGCATCAGGAACTCCCAAAAGTGAGATGTAAGCAGAGTTTGAAAATGGTAATCAACAATACCATTATCAAAAATCTACATGGAAACCCCCCCTTTTTTCCATGTGACAGTTTTCCATTACAATTCCTATCGGTAGAATATGTTACTACATTGATGTGACATTTGTATCACTGGAGATAAATTTGTATTAAAAAAATAAAATAATAATGGAACAACTCCTAAGAAACAGAGAGAAGGCAGTGGGTAATAATAAAGTACACCATTGGGTGGCAGAGTCAAACAGACATGAGGTCTAGAAAATGTAATTTTTCTCTTTGATCTTCCTGTGTATCCAATACAGACTCTGTAGAAACTAACATAAATGGTGAAAAGATACACCAAAGACTGTTAAGAGAAGCATAAGGCAGAAACAGTTTATCCAAAATCACTCAGAAATTCAGTGGTAGTCAGGAATAATCTTGAAATTTTTCACATCACAAGTTGGTGACACAAATACAACATCCACTGAAATTAAAAATCTAAATATTAATCTGAATTCTGAAATTCCTGGCTTTGGAGATTTTTAAATTCATGATCATACTGTTATTATTTGAATCCTGTGTGTAATAGCTAAGGAATGAAAAGTATATAGTAATATAAACCTAAGCTGTCATCAAAGGGCCAGGTTACCATGTAAATTTGTGTGTTCCATTTACATCCTCTGTATTCAAAGCATGATACTAAGATGGGAGGGATCCGCTGTACTAACATAAAGACTTTTAAGAATTTAAAGGACATTTCTGCATCCAGGAGTTGGTAAGTTTCTACCATCTTTTCTGTTAAACATGATGGATCAAATTCTGTTCCATTTTTACAACAGGATTTTTATATGAGTAAGGACTCTATAATGACTGAACAAGAAAGCCACACTTTGATCCATTAAATGCACAGTTACCCAAGTAACATTCCCACTGTAGGTACAACCTGCATGACAACTGTGCAGAGTCCTCAAAATTTTGAGAAAATCTCTCTCGCTAGAAGACATTATTTCTTGTACAAATGGATGGGGTTAAGAGTCAGGCTTTATGCACACACTCTGGCAACCAACTGGGCTCTTCAGAATGTGCTTGGCATATCTTAACAGCTGTCCTCAAAACAACACACTACATACCATGTACCATGCCCAATTACTGAAGATGACAGACCTTCATAATACAGCTGAAATTTAACTGAATAGGTAGCAATGCCACTATATATTCAAGAGGAAACGGTTTGCCTGAGCTTCCAAGTCTTGTCCTTTTGCAGGCAGTACCTATGCAAAACTTATTCAACAAGGTAAGCAAATCATTAAGACCACTTTTGTTCCTTTATTAATAGATGGAAAAATATTACTTCTGCCAATGCCTCTGTTTCCCAGGACAGGGTAGCAAAACAGACTTTGTAATATATTATTACACACCTTTTTGTGGGATCACCAGTCAGATATTACACATATAGAGAGAAGTGGTAAAGCAACTAGAAAAAACCTAGAAAGAACTCAAGCAAAACACTATCATCCCAACATTATTTTATAGTACATGGACAAGGGCAAACCCAAAAGATCATGAACAGTGCTTTCAAAAAAAGCGTAACATACATCACCTTTTGCTCTGCTTATAAACAGGTCAGTTCCACAGTTAAAATACCAATATATGACATAAAATAATACATCATCAGAGACTGCAGGGCAAGGAGAGAAGAGAAAAAAATAATTTTCTCTGATTCTGTAACACACTCTTTTTCCTGGGGCCATGGGAAGTCTTGTACGAGTTCCCTTCCTAGCTGAAGCTCAGGGCTTCCTCCACTGGAGCCCTCAAAGTGTTAGATTTATAGAAATCACTTTTTAGTCAAGCACATTTGCAACTCTCAAATCATTATACAAATGACTATACCAGCAATACCTTTCTGGTATCAGGCACTTTGAGGCTTTTGCTAAACTAAAAATCATTATTAAAAGTCAGCAAGAGTATAACCCAGCATAATCTGAAATCTAATGCCTGCTCTGGTACAGAAGCATATATGTTTCAATACCAGCAACAGCCTCATATATCTGCTGATGTTATAAGGATTATTATAATAGTGGTGAATTTTACAGATGAGAAAATTAAGGTTGTAGTCAAAAGTATGCCTGCTTTTGGCTACGTTAATATTCTATTCATTACAGGAACAAAATGAAACACAGGAAATTCAACTTAACCATAAGAAAAAGCATTTTTACTGTGAGAGTGGTCTCTAGCACGGGAACAGATTGCCTTGTGAGGAGCTTCTGGAGTCACTATTGTTAAATATTCAAACTAGACACAATCCTGAGTAAACTGCTTTACCTTGGTCCTGCTTTGAGCTGGGGAGTTGGACTAGATGACCTCCAGAAGTCCCTTCCAGCCACAAATATTCTAGGATTCCTTCTCAAAAAATCCCAAACTCCTAACTAAGCAAATTATGCTAATTTTACAGCAATGTAAAAATGTGCAAATGTGCAGAAGATTGGGAAATCACAAACATTAAGCAAATACATATGTTTTTTCACTATAAGTATATGCATGATGGAAGTAAGAGATTTCTGTTTGCGTAGATTGTGGGTTTTCAGGTGCCTATCCCTTCAACCAAACCTAGATTTCTCAGACACACATTTTTGTTTCGGACATATTTTTGTAATTAGGTAACTTCTTGCATTGTCCTTGTCCACTTAAGTCCTAGTGATCCTCAAGGTCCCTTCAATTGTATTCAATCTTCACCCAAGAAGGACATTTTTCTGACATAATTTTTTAAACGAATACATGTTTTATTACATCCAAAAAGCTACATATAAACGCATACCTGTTTACAACACAAAACTAACACGGGCTAACCTATGAACTGACCTGACTTTCTGAACACTCCTTATAACTTATCTATATACACAAATCTGCAAAGTCAGAAGACTGTTCTTTCCATCCTTATTTAAAAGAATCAGGGTAATCCTTGATGAAGCAAATTCATCTAATAAACAAGCATTTCTTTTTCAATGTTCAGTTTTCTCAGGGCAAACCTCAATATGCAGAGTTTACCTTTGACTTCTGCAGCAGCATGAGGAGGTATAAGACATACAGGCCTCAAAGACAGAAATTGTTCCTTATCTCATTTATCATCTCATTATCCATGAAATTTACATTTTTTGGTAGAGCTTGTTAAAGCAGGACAGAGATAATTAAATGCTTCAGCTTTTCATAGGACCTGCCCAGTTAATTTTTGTACAGTTTGTCTGAGCACATAAGTATGTGAGGTTCATCTGGTGATAAGAAATGAATGTTACGCTGAATGATCAAGGAAGGAAAGAATTCTAGTTTGGGCGAGAGAAGGTGAAACAAGGACACAGTGACAGAATCCAGGGCGGAGAAAATAAATTGCTTCTGATGTTGCGGTCCTTGGACTCTAACTGGGTCCTTGCAGAACATGGAGTCGCTGGGATCTAGCTCATTTGACTGTACTGTTGTAGAATTACAGTGTCCCAGAGAGACTCTATGAAATGACATCTAATCCTGCTGTGAAGGTGTCTAAAGATAAGATTCTGACAACAGGCACATATAGAATAATATATCAAACAGAACAAAACAAGAGTTCTGTCTCCTTTACATTAAGGCCCCCTTACATAATTTCATTTCTGTAGAACCTTGCCTTGAAATAGGACAAATGAATTGCTTGGCTTTATGCTGTGTTGACACATGAAAGGAAATCTTCCTGGATGATGTTGTTGCAGGTAATTGAGTCCTCTTTGAAATTAGTGGTAAGTGAAGTTTTCTATCTTTCCCTCCAGTTTTCTCTAATGCTGATTAGCTTACCTGTTGCCTGACCTAAGATTCGGCTTCCTTGTAAGTTACAACACAGAATATTCACCAAGCAGCCACCAATGAAAACTAACATAAGACAAGCTTTTGAAAATGCCAGCCTTAACTTCCATGGGGATTTTGATACTTTTATAAGAAATATATTTGAAAAACAGAAATAATGATACATATTTGCACTTGTAAAGACTCTGGCAAACTGAATGTGAGCAGCACAAGGATAAATAATATCATTATTATCTTTTACAAAATAAAAACTGTGAGACAATGTAGAGTTAACAAAGAAATCCCAATCAGCTATCTCTCTTAACACATGTTGCAAACACTTGCATTTGTTCTTTTCCCAGCTCTGCATTCTCTGTAGGACATTATAATTTATTGTCTCAAGCCATATTTGGTATTTAGTGCCTGCAGAAGCTTGTGAAAAAAAGATCTGTTTGTTACATGAAAATGAAAACATGTTCTGGTTTCACCTCAATTTCTTTCCTTCTCCCCCACTTCTAAAGAGAAGAGACAATTTTAAGAAGCAGGAAAAGTAAACAAATAAGATATACAAAAATATGCAAACACAAATACAAACAAAACCAAATCATAAGTTAGGAAAAAACTGGAACTTCTGCCTGGGGTAAAGTATGTAAAAAGTGGTGATTTGTTCAAGGGCAGAATTTTGGCATTTTTCTTTAGCTTCAAGTAAATAAATAAGACAAAGAAAAGTCTTTTCATTTGATTGTTTTACAGTGCCCGGGGCTAGGTACATTGGACACTCTTCGCAACTGTTTTCATTTAGGGATGAGTGAAGTGGTTCAATTAAAATATGAGCAGTTCTGAACCTTTGCTGTGAATAAAAAAGAATATTTTGAGGGAGGTTCAACGAAGTCCAGTTAATTGTTATTATTTACCTCTTTGTACTTATGCGTTGTGACACTGTCTGGATTCAAAAGTGCCACCATATAACCCTATTATATTGTGCTTAATTTTGCTGATCAAAACAGTTTGAATTGGTTGGGCTAGCAGCATGGCAATTTTGGGGAACTAACCCAAATAAAACGTGAAGTTTTGAGGTCCACTCATTAAAAATTTCCCACATCCACTACTGTGCCCTTTACTTCTACGGGAAAAAGTAGCTGTTGCAATTTCTAAGGAAAAGAACACTGAAGCATTAAACTCTCATGCTAGGTCTACACTACGGACCTCTGGAGGCATATATCATGTAGGTGAGAGGTGTGAAGAGGTGCATGAGATGTTCTAGGAGAAACCCATCATGTAGAAACAAATCAGTAAAACGGCACTTCACTGATATGACTTGTTTTTCTCTGGAAGGATAGTTACATTATACTACGTTTCACTGGACTGCTTTAATACAAAGTACCAGCTGTCACAATTATGCTAGAAGCACCTTTGGCTCTATGGTTGATTAGTATTTATCCCCCGGTAACGGCCTCTTATTGGAGGCATAAGTAAGTGTCATCTTACTGCTTTGAAGCCAGATATCTCAGCGAGCTATAATCAGTGGAACATTCTCCTCTGTTCTGTAATCCATCTGTGATAGCCGTTTCCCACATCATGACACAAGTTCATTGCATCCCTGTCCACTCACAATCAGCTGCAAAAAAAAATAATCCTCAAAGCTACAATGTCAGAACTCTTAGAAAATTAAAGACGTGCTAACAGACAGAACTGACTGCAAGCCCTCCTATGGATCCCAGCTTCACCAACTCAACAAGTTCTTCTGGTTCCACTGAATTTGACCTGACTGGCTGACACCTCAAGTGCTGTTAAGGGCACAATGTATCCACAGACATCCCAGCCAGATTTGTCACAGATCATATAAACTGGCATTTTTTCACTGACAATATCCTCAGAGAGGATATACTGAACAATTTTGCTTTGTTTGCTGCTGGCTTCTTCAGAAAAGGATGGAAGCCACTACCACTTCTCACTTTTTACCTGTTTCATATATACTGAGGCGTGCACTGTCCTGGACTGTTTGCTACTCCAGTCTTTTCTCTGTATCCAATTCTGCACTAAACTTTGCTTATTTGAAAGGCTAAAAGACTACTTCCCTTCAAACTGTACTGAAGAAAATGTCTCGGATTATATAGTACTGCACGTGAAGAGATCGTTCACTTCTGAAGGAGCTCTCAGCCTCAGGTATTTATGGTACACCATTTATAGTACATACAATTACATCCAATAAACCTGGAGGCTAATTGGTGATGGCAAAGTTATATACAAGACTCGCCATCAAATAATCATACTGAGTCAAGAAAGAAAAACAATTCATGCCAGTCCTACTCATTAATTTTCAAAACAAGATGCAGAAGAAAATGGTATCACCATCTGCTTGAAGGGCTGTGTGACATTGTTCTCTTCATTATTATGTTTTTATTTTCCAAATAAGAAAAAAAAAAAGGGATCACAAAGTATCTTCTTCCTCCTTTATCCAAACCAGACTAATCAGATGGATACTGTCGAACACGATCATGGGTTTTAGAAGCTTGTATTTAAACCCAGACCTTTTCACCTCAATGCTGCAAATGCTTATGTATGTACTTAACTCTAATACTGTGAACAGTCCCACTGATTTCAAAAGCATAGTCAGCGTAATAAAGGTAAGAACATACATAAATACTTGCAGCATTAGGCCTAAATTACTGAATTTAGTCACTTATGCAGAACAATGATTTTTATGTATCTTTGTATTCATCTGGCATGAAAAATGTATTTGTCACTTTCCACAATACTCAGGGAGTCATGCTTTCACTAACATATATGAGTCCTTTCAAAGAAAGAAGTAAATACGTCCAAGAACCCAGGTAATTTTCTACAACAGGGTATTACGCATCTTTTGGATGCCAAAATAGTTAAAACTGTTATAGCTGTTTCTTACCAAGCAGAAGACTTAAAAGTAGGCCTTTATATTCATGCAAGAGTAACAGCAATTAGCAAAATTCATTTTAAAATGTGATTTTTTAAAAAATCTGGATTACAGTGTCTTTTAATTATGAAACAGTAAAATATTTATTATCATAATACTCTATGAGTGTACAGATTTGTTAATTTAAAGATTGGGATCCTTAGTACTGTTCTTTACTGTGTCTTATAAAAGAGCCCTGAGTACTATCAGTCCTTACTTCAACAGCTACTGCCTTTATACATCAGAAGGCTTGTCATGGACCCCAACTGGTATTCCATGCCATTGTTCCCTCTTTGGCAGCTCTTGGACCACTGGGCTTTCACATAATTCATCAGTGTATCATCTTCCATATGTGTATTGGTTTATTCCTTATAAATTCAAGAGCATGCACTGTTCTCCTGCCAAATCTGTGCATTAGCTAAATTTTGTGGTTGCTCTAAACACTCAATTTACTCTTTCCATACAACTGGCTGTTGAAGAATTCTGTGTAATTAAACTGAAGATGAGCATGTACAGTATTGTAATAGAAAGGTTATTCCTACCATGTTATTTGTGTCATTAGAAAGGACACAGAAGCTGACTGCAATAACTAAAGCTTCATACAATAGATGCTAGGCTCTGAAAGAAGCTAACTGAAGTTACCTGTTCCATTTCAATATAGGTGCAAGATGACTGAAAACCTCTAAATAAAAAGTGTTTCATGTATTCTTGGACTCTGACAAAGTTTCCATAGTCCAACTGACCTCACCTTCATATCTGATTCCATAACCTTATTACAAACTTCAAAATACGGTCTATTTCGTTGCTAGTTCTTTACCTTGGTACTCATTATAACAAATATATTACTCCACTTCATTAGTGCTTCTTTATGCCATATGGAGAGTGGGTAGAATTTTTTTAAGCATCCAAATAGTTTGAAGTTAAATTGTTATATTTCTCTTAGACAACATTTTCTTTTTCCATAATTTTAACCATGATATTGGTTTGCTTCCTTTTTTCTGAAGTAATTAGAGGGAAAATTTAGTGTGTCTGTTTCTACAATGCTGCATAAACTCTCCTGAGTGGAGAATACACTGTTAGCACCAACACAGTCAGAAAACTGCAGTACGGACGAAGAGGGAACCGACCCTGGCTTAGCTCAGACAAGAGGCAGCTTGGGAGGACCTTCCAAAAGCTACGAGGAGATAATGAAGAATCCAGAGCAAGGATCTTTACTGCAGCACATGGTGGTAGGAGGCAGGGGTCAAAACTGAAACAGGAGCTTCTCACTGGATACACAGAAAACCTTTTACGCTGAAAGGGTACTTAAGCACTGGAACAGGCTGTTCAGAGAGGTTATGGGATCTCCATCCCTGGAGGTTTTCAAGACCCAGCTGAACAAAGATGTAAGCAAACTGGTCTAAATTCAATGCTGATTCTGCTTTGAGCGGGACCTGGACTAGAGATTTCTCCAGGTCCCTTCCAACCTAAGTGATTCTATAATTCAGTGACTCTCTGCATGACAGAGCGTGGGGCCAAGATGTCAGAGAGTAAATAGAAATCCTTCAGCTGTCTCTCTACTATAGCTCATACTGCTTAAGAACTACATTAAACCAGAATTTGCACATGCTGCCATCAAGTAACAAGGGAACTACTGTGAGGTGGGTTTAGCCAGACTTCATTCTTTGTGACTAACTGATACAATACTGATCATCTACCACTGGATACATTATAAATGAGAAAAGAAGTGTGACACAGTTACTTTATTCTTCCTCCTCCTGGAAGGACTGAAACTCAGGAAATCATGAAAAGGAACTGGCAGTAAACTGAACATTAGCCTCCAGTTGAGACAGACATTTTATGAGAGGTTTTTCATAAAAATCAGAGCAAAAACCCAGGGCCAAACTCTTATCAGCACTTCAGGATTACTGAATTTACAGTGGTAAATTCTGATTTGAATTGTAATTTTGATCCCTCAGCTTTGCAAATGTATAGATAATAGAAGTGTACTGTCATGCAGAGTTAAGGATGTATTATTTTTGACAGAAATGCATACTACATGAGCTCACAGATATTTTTATAATTTGGAATTTGTCCTCCCTTTCAGTTTCTGAACACTAGATAGTAACTATTCCAGGCACAGGGTTCTTTCTCTTACTATGTTTAGAATTTAGCAGCCACTATGCATTGAATCACGTTTCTTCCTTCCTTCATGGTTCTAGTGATTATCATCAGTTCTGAACTTGAATTTTATCACAATATTTTTCCTGAGTTGACGTACATACTGTGAACCCTCGCTGAAGTTCCTCCTCATTCTATGAAGAAACACTGATAAATTTACATTAGCCAGTTGACTGAATATTACATGAAGATTCCTGGCTCCGAAAGAGGCAACTACAATGTGAATTGAAAAATCCATTCATTCATTCACTCCTTCCCAGCAGCATTCCTTGGCCTGGAGCCAGGTACCATTTGACGTCATGGCTCTAACCAGGAACATAATGTGCTGGCACTGGGACAAAAGTTTTACTATGGAAAAAAACACCAACAAGTAGAAACTTATCACAGTAGCTGGGGAGAGTGAGTTAAGAGAAGGAGATTGTGGGCAAATCAGCAGAAAATTAAATGAACTATGACAGGCCTAATATTTTGCTCTTGTTTTTCTTCACAGCACCTTCTTAAGTTAACTCTCAAAAGTACTAATCTTACTAACACAAATAGCACACACACAGCGAAAAGATGTCCTTAAATACTTATTACTTCCCATTCTACTTTTTGTAGCACTTGCTGAAGTATTACAAAAGGTCCATTATTTCATGTTTTTTACTTTAGATGATTTGAAACAAAGTAATCCAAAGATTTTTTGGCCTGCAATAGCCAGTTTTGTATAAAAAAATCACAGTTCTGTTTATTTCAGTTAAATATTAAACAGGTCTTTAAGTAGAGTCTGAAAAAGTTTGCAGTGTTAACACGCAAAATCCAGAAAGCAGTTTAAGGACAGAAAAACAATCTTTCCAGTCTCTTCATAGCCACAATTAAGGTGCTGGGGAAAAAAAGAAGGACAACAAGTTTCCAAAATACTGCTAAGCATGGAAGAAAATAAAAAAGATAATAAAATATAGAAAAGACTAGGAAATATTTGTATAGCAACACCTGAAATTGGTCTTGCTGATAGGAATTTAGAATGCCAGACTGACAACTACCAAACCACACCTGGTGGGGAACCGCAAAGGTTTCCCAGCCTGGCACCCCTGGACCTTGAGGGTCTGCTGAGAGAGTCCAGACCTAAGTTCATGCTGGAGATTTGAAAGAAGGTGCTCCACTTCGAAGTTCCTTTTTAAGAGCTGCAATCCCTGTGGGTGGTGCACTGGAGCAAGATGCCCATCATTTACACTCCACTTCTGAATTGTAACTGACAAGCAGCCTGATTTTTGGGAAGTACTTTCACCTCTCTGTAATTCAGATTTTAACTAAAAATAGCATTAATGTTACTGACTTCCCTTACAAAGCACTTCAAGAGTTACTGCTAAAAATTCTATACAAGAACTAAAATTACTATTAGTGCTTGTTGTAGTGCTAGATGGCTTTCATAACATGAAGCTAAAGAGAAACTAGACTGAGGCTTAACAAGCCTCACACATCTCACACATCAAACTGAGTAACGGTCACGTTAAAGTTTCTGTCACTGCTAGATTTAAACCTGTGACCTACAGATAAGACTCTGATTCAGATCCTGTCATGTGACATTGTCTTTTTTGAAAACTCCAACAAAGATGCCAGCAATTTGTGGTATGACTGAGGATCTGTGCAGCTCAGGATGTCCCTCATGGAAAGTACCTCCCATCGGATTCTCCTTATTGATTCTAGGTAGAGAAATTTCAGGGGTAAGACTGGTTGAAGAGTATGGAGCACAATCAGAGATCTGATGTACTATAAAAATATTTAGTGGATATTAAAAACTTGCAAAACTAAATTGTACCAGTAATCAAACTGGGCAATGGAACTGTCTTGGTTTGAGGTACAACAGAACCAATTTTCTTTCCACTAATTTTACTTTTCAGTTAAGTCTAACTAACTGCACTCTCTGAAATTAACAGCATATTCTTCAGACAGTGCCTGCTTCCAGAGTGATGAGGCCTGAGGTTTATAGCTAATACCAAGGAATGGTATGCACAGAGGCTCTTGCTTATACTTACTGCTGTAACAACTAAGGTCAGCTAACTTTGGTATGTACCAAGTTGGAGGTCAGAAGCAGACAAGTGTAGAGGGGCTGCACCTGCGGGAATGAGCGGACAGGACAGGTGACCCAAAACTGACCAACAGGGTATTCCATCCCATCTGCACGATGCTCAGTATAGAAGCTGAGGGATCAAAGGGGTCAGCTTTTTTTCTTCAATGGCTGGCATCCAAGGAGGACTCTGTTCGTCTGCCTTTGATCCTGATCTGGGTGTTCCAGAATCCAGATCCAGAATACAGTTCCCATCCATTGCTGTGTCCAGTCTGGGACTTTCCCAGTGCCTGCTGGTGATGTGATCGTCATCTTGGGANTAAGCAAGAGCCTCTCTGCATACCGTTCCTTGGCATCAACTGTAAACATGGGTCTTATCACTCTGAGAGTGAACAGTTTTCTGCACAACATGCTGTTAATTTCAGCAGTTAGAAGAGGCCGAGCTAAAAAGTAAAGTTACTGAACAAAATTGGTCCTGTTTTACCTCAAACCAGGACAATATTTCATTAGTTTCTTATTAATATTATTATATTTTCTTTTTATTGTTTTATTATTAATACTTCATTAGTTTAGTTTCTTTTCAACGTAAGCCTCTCTCTCATTTTCTCTCC
The DNA here is from genome assembly GCA_013397275.1 of Burhinus bistriatus. NCBI lineage: Eukaryota > Metazoa > Chordata > Aves > Charadriiformes > Burhinidae > Burhinus > Burhinus bistriatus. The sequence goes on from VYXH01008228.1 coordinate 20,509, forward strand.
TCTCCTCTGAAGGGAGATGCTCTCCCTTCTCTGAAGGGGGGAGAGGTTAAAGAGAGCATCTGTTGTTCATTTTGGTGGTCAGCCCAGCCCAAATGATGACAGAAACCTAGCAGAATTTTCATCTAGAGAAAATTATCAGACCCTATTCCCCAGAGCTGTATGTTTTACATCATTGCTGACTATGTTTTGTTTCCCTCACAACATTTAATTCCATATATTACGAAGACCTTCCAATCACTCCACACCATTAATTTTACTTAATGAAATTTAGTTTTGTTTGTTTTTAATGACATAGTTTATACGTGCAGATCTACTTTCTAAGTGTTTCTAAATTTATTCAGCAACTGATGTAAAATGTGTCTTTAGAGGGGTTTTTGTGTAGAATATTTGTGCACAAGAGCAGGTATCTGATTCATCGAATTCACTGCTGTACAAGAGAATATTTAGAAATAGGACCTAAATGTGTTAAGTACCTGTGATGTAGACAGCTATTAATTTACAATTTGTTTTAATAAATCACACAGTGAATATTTAAAAAACCCACTGAAGTATTCTTATAAGCTCTACCATTCTTCACAATACTGACATTTCAAATTATATTGCTCTCAGTCCAAAACTTTGATACTCTGAAGTTCTTGGACTCAGTATCCAAGTACTCAATTACTGTATGTGGCATCCAGTGCCTAGTTTTTTGAATCCAAGCCTGCAATTTATGTCCAGTGCACTAAATCAGATTTTGGCTCAACTCCATGCCCTGTGCCTGCAGAACTTTGAGGACATCAAGAATACAATGCAGGCTTGTACAATTTGTTAGAAACTTGAGTAGTGATTATGAAAATCATTCTGAAATTCTAAAAAGCACCTTAGAAAAAAATAAAACTGTGTTGATTTTAAATGAGTGTTCCAGAATCCTCCACAGAATCACACAGAACGGATAATTAGCTGAGCAGTCCCAAAAACTGCTGAGCTGATAATGTGGAACTAGGGCCTTCATGACAATTTTAACCGCACCAAAGTCTTAATTCCTTGATTCTTTTGAGAGTTCCAGTGACTGATACACAAAGTTGTATCATTCCAGAACTATCTATAAATCTTATGGTAGTCTAACATGGAATTAATTTTGGAAAACAGAATTTTTATTTGGCAGTTATTTAAAATTTAATCCTTAAGAATCCTTCTTCTGAAGATGTTGGAGTTATTGGGCTCTTCACAGAAAATGCTGAGTTTCAATTACTTTGGAATTTGAGGCTGCTCAGCAAACACCATCAGACAGCTCTCTATATTTCAGTGCCTCTTCAAGGACTATATTCCTGTTCAATTCAAAACAGGAAGGACATCTTGGGAAATGAGCTATGCACATCCTTCAGCAGTTTGAAGCTAAGCTAGAATCATGCACAGTACATTGCACGTACATTCCAGAAGCCAATTTCACCAATTTCTTTTGGCCTAGGTCATGACCATCAGACTCACAGCATTAGTAAGTGGAGTGATCAAATCCCTGTTCAGCTGAATATACCCAGTCATTAGAGACATATGAAGTGGAAAAAGTTCACAAACATCGTGTTTTGTTGAAATCTGGAACTACTTAGGCTGAAATTAGACAAATATGGACAATAGCATACCCACTCTGCATGGAAAAAACGCCCTGCCCAAAGTACAGATATCTGTTCCATGGAGAGTTTCAACTGGGGTGCCAGTGTCTAATAAATCTCTCATATATCTTAGTATTCTCATTATCTCTGTAACCTGCTAATTAGGAGTAGCAATATAGGCATATCTAACTATGCCAACTGATAAAATTGAGTACCACTAAAGTACCATCCTCTCTGGTCACGGGACAGTCTCTGTGATGTGAGCTACACCTAGCCACATCTATAAACGTATTAATGAAAGTGAATTTTTGTCAAGTCATATTATCACTGAGAAATTTATTCTGGCTTCAGAAATGTTAGTTTGAGTTTAAAACCCACAAACCCACTTGGGCACTCTTTATGTATCTAAGTTTCAGTATGTGTTAGACTACCCTAGAGGCACTCTGGTGTTCTAGGTTTGCACCTTCTCTGACCAGGCAAACACTGTGGATCACCCAGCAGGTTAACTCTTCCAGTTGCTCAACTGTAAAGCATCACAGTGCTTAGCACCTTTGGTGTTCTCCCCTTAGCTACCAAAGAGCTGATCACATTCCTGATGTGGAAAAAAATATTTCCTGCCAATTTTACATTATTTCATAAAGACAAAATTAAAGGTAGTTGTGAAAGACAAGTTTCTAATCTCATAAAATTTAAACCATAATTGTAACATTCTTTCTCCATCCCCTTTGTAAGTTATTCTTATTTACTGCTCTTAGTTTGAGCAATAAAGACTGTATTTTCAAAGTAGCCACAGATTTTTGTCTTAATTTGTAATAGATATTCTGCTAGCTTCACATCTCATTAAGCCACTTCTATTTGACCAAAGCTTCATTACTGAGTGTTTACGATTGTTTAGGCAATAGTAACTGTCTTCAGTCTTACATATCTGTACTTCTCCCATGCCTGGCTTTACGTTGATATGAGCTGGTTCACAGCAGTGAAATAAAAGAAAAAAAATAATTCACAAAACTTATTCAAGTCAACATTTTCCACAATCCTCTGGACTTTGAAGTTCTAATGCAAAATTCTGACCTCACCTCAGCTGGATTTTGCCTGAGAACTATCTGGATTTTCTCTAATCCCTAAAAAACTGCTCTACTGTAAAAACAATTGGTTGGATGCTGCTTGTGAAATCATTAATTTGACAAGTTCTATGATATTTTGAATAACTTATTTAATGGATTTTCTCTTCTTCATTATTTACTTGGGATCAATAGCTTATGTGCAGAATGTGCAAACCTAAACAAAAACAAGCTCCAATCATCTTATTGTCCAAACACACATTTTTTGGTTTTGGGTGTACACAGCCCCACCTATTGTAACCAATGATACAGGGCCAGAATTCCAAGCCATTAGGTGGGTCACACATCCCATGGCATTGTTCATCTGGGTAACACATGTAAGACAAATAAGATATGTACATATGCCAAAGAAGGAAGAGTGAAACCAAGATGAATGGTAAGATTATACAAAGGCTAAAAGCCATTGTATTTAAATTACTACTTATGGCTGGACAGGAAAAAATATCTGAGAAAAATCCTGAAGTATCAACATTTAGCTGCATGCCAGACTGGAACAAACTGAAGACCTTCCACATTTTTTTCCAAGAGGAGAATGTGAGTACATAACCCACGTACAGGCAGCCAAATTTCAAACAGCCATTTCTTTAAGGCACTTCTGAGACATAGGAGACAAAAGTTAAAGCGCCTGTTGTGAGTGACAGCACTAACCACTGGACTTCCTGATTTTCCAAAGGTCTCTTGCATTCTCTTACTTTGACTAGAAATTCCATTCTGGATCTCAGAAGTTTTTTGTAAAAAGTACAACATGTCCATGAGTGTTTTCTTTTTTAACAAAACAGCATTTTTAGACAGAGAACAGCACTTTCAGACAAAGAACATTTTGCTAAAAAATTCTCAACCAGTACTCAGTCATTCCTCTTACAAGCTTAGCTATATATTTCTATTTCAGGTAAGGAAAATAAAACCTTAAACCACAGATTTTTGTGATTCATTGAAATACTGCATGGTGGAATGCACTTCATAGATCTGCATGCTTCTTTGCTCAAAAGGAGTCCAATTTTCTGTGAAGATACTGCCTTTTCCAGCACTTAAAACTATGCTCTGGCAGGAGAGATTTTTCACCTCATAAAACAAGATGTTCTGTTATTTGAAAATGCTTTGCTGTAGCAAAAATAAAGCCCCTTGGTCCATCTTAAAAGTTCCTTGTTAAAAAAACAAACAAACAAACAAACAACAAAAGCTAAAATGACCCTGAAACCAACTGTAAAATAGCTACCCTAAAATTTGATCTGATTTTGCTGACTCTGACAGCCATGCACAGTCATACAAAGACATTTCAAAAGGAATTTTGTTTGCTTGCTTTCCTTCTGAAGTTCTTGGCAGTTTTATGAGAACAAATGAATTACTGCTGTAAGGAAATAATTGTCAAAGTCTCCTAATCTGTAATAAGAGCTCAGTTTCATTTTCATCAAAGTTAGCAGCAAACTGCCACAAATGGGAGTACATTATGGGGGCAAAGAATCAGTCATTTTGAATTTATTATCAAGAAGAGAGGTGGCAATTCATACTGCTGACTTGGGCACAATCAACTAGATGGGAAATTAGCTGTCCTTAATTAATCCACTGTCAACACAAAGTGGCAGTATCCTTGGAACACAATTCAATGCACCTAGCTCTAAATCACCATCTTTTTCTATCATCTACTGTATTTTTCTTTTTCTATTTACTGTATTTAAAAGCTAAGTATGTATTTGGAATGTAAGATGCGCCTACAACTGGGGAATATGAATGCTATTCAATTCCATCATGTAAAAGCACAGACTGATCAAAAAAAAAAAAAAACAAACCTACTTGCCTTTATTAATTAAGTACTAAAAACCCCTCTAATCAAAAAAGTGAGAATATTTATTAACAATAATGTGAACAAAGGCCTTCATAGAGTTTATACTGAATGCTTATATCTTAGAAACAATTTCTCATTGTATTGAGAAATTATTTCATGAGTTGTTCTTGATATTTGTCAATATTCTTTTACGCGGGAAGAAATAAATATATTTGCAAGATTTTATATACACACATACATAACAGAACTGACAGCCAAATCTTCACCCGATTTAAACCTGTATCAATGAAGTTCTATAAATTGATCAAAGCATAGTTTATGGATAATAACATTTCTGCACTGTATCACCTGATTTTCAACTTGTCAATAAACTAATTCTTTGCACAACAACTGGACATAGGTGCTATGTCAATCAAATATTCATGATGTATAGGTGACAAAGGACGATTTCATTTTTTATTTTGGTCAACAAGTGGCCAGTTAACACCCAACAGTGGCATTTGGTTCTTCCTGCGGGCAGCTTCTTTGCTTAATGCAATCCAGATGAGCGCAAATTTCTGTAGCAAAGTACACATTCAGCGGACCTAATTAAGCATTGTTTCCTACTTCACCCTTTCATTCTCTTCCTTTGGGAAAATAGAATTTTTCTTTTCTTGCTGTTATTCTTCAATAGCCCAATTCTTATTACATACTTAAATCAGAAGTAACACTACTGGAGTTGGTTCAGTTACATAAGTGTAAAAACCCAGTAAGAAAATGACACAATGAACCCCTTTTTTTTCTATCCTGTCAGATGTGAACCAATATTGTTGTCAATCACAACCTTACAGCTGTTAGTATGGAATATGCAGCAAGAAAACCCAGCAAATACCGCATAGCAGCTTAAGACATTGAAGTCTTTAAATAAGATCTAACATGAACAACCACCACCAACACATGATTTATTGATTATAACCCAGCGCAGGACAGGCCTCAATGGCAACCCCTTTCTACATTAAGCATTAGAAGGCAGCCCATGAGATATCTGCTATAGAGGTGAGAGTTTGCATCTCTGTCCCTTTTAGCAAGAGGATCAACATCAGTTTTCCCAGTAATCTCCCTACGTGTAAAGCTTTGGAGAAAGAACTGGAATCGATCCAGCAAACATCTTGCAAAACATACTATACTATATACAAACCCCACAAAATGTAAACCAGACACTTGTAGCCCTGCAATGATACCAGAGATTTCCAGATGGCAGGTAGCAAAAATGATGTCTGTATACACATACCAGAAACCTTAAGACTTTAAAACTATCATAGTGTTGGTTAATCCTGGATTGTTTAATGTGCATTTCAAATTTCAAAGGGATAATATACCTGTGCTCCTGTGGAATTCCTATCTCAGTTGTTAGAGTCCTGCAAATAATGCAACTAAAATAAACCTTGTAGCTGCATGCAAATGGCTACTCCCTCCCTTCATTTAAGTAACCGTAAGTAGTTCAGAAGTGCGTGTGGACTTCCACTATGCATTGTCTTTTATAGCCTCCTTAAAGGGTCCTGCCATTTAATTTCCTATGAAAGGTCTATTCCAATCTACAAGAATGCAATCAAGATAACTAAAAAGGACTAGACCCTATACCTCCAAAATTTACTACTAGACCCTAGCCTTAACCTTCACAGTGATTTAATCGAGCACATTTTACTACAGAATTGGCACAGGCTAAAAATGACCTCATGGTCAGTGACTGCAGCTCAGCACACAGACAACAGTTTGTGAGACATGGTGATTCTGGACTGCTCTGGGTGATGTGGCTACATCTTAACTGTGACATACTTTCTGCCTTTCCAGCACCTGAACTAAAAAGAGATGCTACAGAGAGCTGTAAGAAATATTCATTATCAAACATTTAGGAATTTGAGGTTTGTTGGATAAGAAATACTTACAAGAACTGTTTACAACTATTCAGATTTATATTTGTGCCAGATTTTTGTTCTGTGTACTTCTGGGTTTTACTGAGCCAGTGTTCATCATCCGTAAAAGATCAGACTCAGAAGGATCTGATTATAATTTTAACCGTTTGATCCTTTGGGTAGAGGAGAACAGATATATCTTTCCATATTGTTTCTTATTTATTGAATACTATATTTAGCTGTGATGTTTAACAGCACTGTACAGTATCTTAATACGTAATACAAGAACCCGGCAGATGAGGGAAAAATTAGGGTATGTAGTCCATATTACATTTTAAATAGACAAATTAATTTTCAGAATTTTGACTAATTTTGCAAACCTGCTAGGCACATTATTAAGTCTGAGTATACATCATACAGTCAAATGTTTTGCTGAACCTGGTCTTGCACATGAAATTGAAATTAGTAGCAAACAAAAAGCTTTTGGAAGGAAACAACTTAAAACCAGAAAACGCAAGTCTTTGCAATGTACTTCATATTTGACTTCTTCATATTTAGACTTTCAACTAACATGCCAAAGAATAGGAGCAAAATTTAAATCCCAAGTATTTGTATTTCTTCTGATTTTGCTATTTCATTTCATATTTTAAAATTAAAGCTATCTTTAGTACATCAACCTTAACCTGGCTCCTAATTAAACTACAAGGGTGCTAAACACAAATCACAGGGTATATGGAATCTGATCAATATTACTGGTCTGCGCATCTAAATAACAATGAATCTTTCCAAGACATCAAGACTGGATATTATTTTAAGGTCTTTTTACTTGTTTTACCATTTAGTTCCCAGCTGGATTCAGACTTTCAGTACACCACACAAGACCTGCAAAGACATCCTACATAGTTATCATCTGATTTTCAAAAGCGTTAATACTTAGGAGCCTGAATCTTTAATTTCCAAACAACTTTCTGGTACGTTCACATCACACAAAGGGGACACACACTTCTAAGACTATGCGCTTGTGACAGAGCACTAGCACCCCAACCAGAATGGTATTGCTGAATCATGGCAGAGATGTGATGCAATCAGAAATGGAGCAGGAAGGCAGGCCTTATTGGAGTTTTGCTACACCTAAGTTACATTACTTAGAGCTGCCAAATAACACATCTGCAGAGTGTGCTACACCATGTTCCTGTGTCAGTCTGGCATCTCTACCATTCATATCAGTATCCGGTACAGACATGTCTTTTAAACTTCTTAGTTATAGCTTTTGAAAATGCTATCCCAAGCTAGAGATGTGCACAACTTACTGCATACAGTGGTGATAATTACAAATGCAATTTGAGAACTTTTCCTACACTTGTGCCTGTTAAAAATGTTTAGAAGTATCATAGTAAAATAGTCACTTGACAAAGAAGGAAAGTGAAACAACAAGCAATGTAGAATATATACTTCTAGACTAAATATGCCTGTCTATATTGATGAAAGTTCTGCTTCTGTTACAATGCAAAGTTAAAAGAAACCATCTTAATACAAGATCGTTCAGATCCATGATATAAATTATCCTGCTGGGAGCAGATACTCCATGGATGAAGGTGGTTTGTGGTTTTTTTAAGAACCTTAGATACATATTAGTTTTGGTTGTCATGCAGACCTGCTCTCTGAGAGGTTACTGTGACCCATTCATATTGATCTACATGCAGATAGGAGTGAAATGTCGACATTTTCTAAGTGCTTTTATGTTTTCACAGACAGTATTTTTCATGGGAACCAGAATAAATTGGTTTGGTTAAATATCCTCCTATTTTATCAGTTACAAAAGAGATTCATCCCTGCTGGAAGGGCTTCCTTTATAAATATGAAGAGCTTGTGATTTAATCCCTTAGCAAGAGCACTCAAAAATTATTTGTATGTGGTATGCTTGCTGCCTGATGCCACAGACAGAGAAAGTAACTGATTTTTAAACAGCTTAAACACAGAAATATAACTTCAAAATGCATATAAAACTGTTCCTTCATTATTCTGACTACACATACAGCTGGCACAACTGTGCTCACATTCCACATCTATGGCACGTACTTACTAATGTCTGTGCGTGCACATGACAGAAAATACAGTAACCCTCAGCATCCTAATGTATTAGCAAGCCAGTATCATGGACATTTTACATATGTATTTGGATGTCCAAAGTATCCACTGCAAAATGTATACAATTTAAAAACAGCATATGAAAATAATTTTGGAATATCACTTATCATTACTTGTATATAAAAATATATAATCCTTCAAGATATACAGGCTAATCCTTCCATGCATTTTAGCACTGGAAAAAACCTCATTTGAATATGTCTTCAAGAATAGAGCTACAAGACATAGGTTTGTCACTATGAGATAATATCTAATAATGAATATTAGAATTGAGAATATTATAAAATCTTCATCCATTTAGGTTCATCTGAATCCTTTCACTCCCTGCTCCAACACATTTTGTGCCCTTAGTATTCTCCCCAACTCATTTCTCAGTGGTGCTCACATTACTGGGAAGAAAGGGATACCCCCATAGATATTATCACGGAAGATCAGTGCTGTAAGCTGCTGAGCTGAGAATGGAAGATGTGTCTGGGAGAAGGTAACGACAGGCAAAAGAGTGGAAATTCATTGATTAGCCCTACCTTTATCTCAAACTCCTTGATAAATCCTGCACTCTGTTCCCAGCAGCTCTGGCAATCCTCCCTTCCATGTCCAATATATTCTGTAGAGCTCAGCTTGAGAATCTCATAGACAAATATTTAGCAGAAACATCTCTGTAGCTGATCCCTAATTTCACCTCTCAAGATCTGTTCCAACCAAGCTTTAATAGTATTGCTCTTTCATGAAATATAAAGCCAAATTGTGGCTAGTCAGTTTGTATAAAATATACTGGAAAATTTACAAGCTGCAAGCTTTGCTCCAACCCTAGTTTTCACAGGATACATGAAGAAGCAGAATGTGGGCAAGACACTGTCATAATTCTGCAATAAAATTGACATATGGATTATTTACACTCCTAAATAAGAATGGAAGCAGACCTGTCTGCTGCTAGACAGACCACAGGCAGAATATACAGCAATGTTTTAATTTTGTAACAGTGCTTCAATTTCTCTCTTTTATATACTTGAAATAAAATTCAAATACCAGATTAGAATTCATTCTTGATCCTTGCTCAATCCATTGAAAAATTGTTCAAGAAAATGCATTTCTCTATGCTACCCTATACAATTCACACAACAGGGAAGAAGTAGTAAAACAGGCACTTGCACCTTGCCCTTTTTTTTTTTTAATCACAGAGCAGACTGAACATAACAAAAGCGACAGGGCTGCATCGTAAAAGATGGTGCCAAACAATTTATACTCTGCACCAATATTACAGAGTTGGGAGGAATTACACCTCAAGGCACAACCATTCTTGGAGCTTCCTCTGGAACAGAGCAACTCTGAAAAATGGTGGTGATTGGTCGCTAAACAGCAAGTTATTCCAAGAGCATTAGCCCTTGTAGCTTTTATAAGCGATTACATTAGGTAAATAAGGTACTAATAGACAGAAAGAGAATTTTACAGATTAAATACTAGACCAGCATAACAGTGAGGGTTCACAGGATTTCAGGCACTTTGGAGTACTGCACAGTCAGCAAGGCTTTTCTTTTTTTGTTTTGTTTAGTATTTTAAAATATTAACAAAGACCTGAAAATTCAGTTTCTGTTTTGTACATTTCAGAAGGCATTTTTCAGGCTTTGTAGAATCAGATAACTAGTAATGACAAAGCTGTTCTCTAATTTATACTAACTATTGTTTCATCTACCTGCTGAGGTCAGATAGAATACTGGCCCCTGGATACACGCCTGCAGCTCTCCACCACCACAATTATATATTGTGCAATTTCATTGTCATTTGAGAAAACAGTGTATACTTCCAAGGGAATTTCAGAAGAGTCAATGTGGTTAAAACATTCCCTCCCCAATCCCACCACCCTGTCCATTCTCCACCCCAACACCTCCTCCTGCACACGCACAACTTCTCCCTTCTGTTTATTTTTGGTTTTAAACACTCTAAGCAAAAATTGACTTTGGCTGCTCTTCCTGAACTCTGAAGTGTTTGAGCAGATAAGATTCAGATAATACGTTAGAAGAAAGTTTCATAGGTCCCTTTTCTCCTGGCAGGTAGTCACCAAGGCCAACCATGCACTGAGGTTTCTTTCCCCTGCAGTAGTATTTTTTTGACTTGTCAAACTAGGCTAGATTTTTAATTTTTACTATATCCGACTTGGAAAAAATGTTTCAGCTGAAAGATACTTGTTTATATACAGTGCTTGGAAAATACAATGTGTAAATCTACCCACTGTCATCCCCAAAGTGGTGTTAGTTTCTCAAGCAGTTTTATTGAGCTCTTCTTGGACCAACTGAAAAGGAGTTGACCTGAGCTCCTCTTCCTTTATGGGAAATAAATTAAGAGTAATAAAAATCACACACTACAAAAGAAATAAGATATGCCTCCAGAAATAACTGGTCCTTAGAGGACAGTATGAATATAGTCACACTTGTTTCAATGAAATACTGGTTAAAATGGATGTACTTTTATTTTCCTATCACTATTTTTTCCACTTAGAGGCTTACCTGAAACCAGAAGGCTCTCATTCTACTCCTAGGTAAAAAGAATTTCAGGGCACTCTTTCCACATAAGGCATTTTCTGTCACTATAGTGATCTTACTTATGTTTGTTTGGTTTGGGAGGTTTTTTGTCCTAAATATAAGGCTCAACATTGACCTGTGCTCAGAGCTCTTTATCTGTGCTTGTCAGGGCCCATACTAAGTCTGTGTGCCACCAGGAGACGGCATACGGAAGTAGCTCCAAACAGAATAATTTAAAATATGACCTTATCGTAAGTTAAAACACAGTTTACTGTGAATCACTGAAATTGTAGATTTAGTTGTGTGTGTCTCACGATGAAGTCTTTAGTGGCAATACTGGCTATGGTATTGATATTTGTTTTCTGTAATCTTCCTGCCCCAGCATCAATGTATTCTGTTCTAGAAAAATTGTTTATGGTAGCCATGTGGTTCACTATAATGGAGTACTGATCTTGCTTACAACTAACCCAGAAGAAAACCTAGTGGTTTGTTGGTTTTTTTTAAGTAGATATGTTCCCAGCTCCCTTTCCAAGTGCAGCTACATAAATAGTTGGGCTGGCACAATTGAAGGGGTGGTATACCACAGAAACCAGCAGCAGGTGGCAAAGGAGGTGAGGCTAGGTCAATATTGCTGCCAAACATTTTGCCTTTGGATACAAAGCCTAAAGTCTAGTCAGCAGTTCATGTATATAAGTCACTTAGCTTCGGACTAAGTGTACTGGCAGCAAGGAACTCAGAACAGACTGAAAAACCCTATATGAAACTTAGGTAAATTTGCAACTGGCTTGCTTGCACTGAATGCCATGATATGGTCATAGTGATACCAATGACATAACTGTCTCAATATTAAACTAATGGTGTATCAATAACTCAAATTTAAGCTAATGCTTCCTTGCATATGTAAAAACAGCAGCCACAACTTTGAATGAGCTGCAGACATTCCCCTGAACACTTGTGCCTTCAACTTGAAGTCAAAAATATTTATGCTTGCAAGACTACAGGTCTGCAGACTTAAGCACTCACCCATTCTGTAGCCCTAGGATACACAGGTGAAGGCAATTCCAAGCTCAGATATGTCGTATCTGCTGTAAAGAAAAAGGATTATTTAAAGAAAGGGTTGCTGAAAACGTTCTTTCATTAATATAAAACTTTGCATAAAGCATAAAAGAGTGGAGGAAAGCCGTGGGGTGAAATACCCTGTAATCACAAAACGCACCCCCAATACCTTTTATGACAGTAGAGAGCACACAGTACCTCAGTCCCATATGACAGAATCAACTGCATTTTGAAATCTTTATTTAGAAAACTAAGCAACCTGGCAAGATTTCAACACAGGCTTCCTAAAATCTAATGCTGCAAAACTAAAGCCAGCTCTGCAAGTATAATTTTATTTTATCAACATCACGTTAGCCATAAAAAATTCTTTTCAGTAACTATTTTCCTATTAGTTGCTGCTTGACCTAAAATTCTTATAAGGAGTATAATTATTCAGGGCTGTGATCACTATGAGCAGTAAGGACTCTAGTGCCATCCAATGGTAAGAAGGTCTTTAGCAGCTATGAGTTACAAATTTCTACCTCTAGCTGCTTCTGCCACAGCATGACATTAACCTTAAACACATTCTGCAAAACCCATGAAGGCTGAAAAACATCAGAAGCAGCAAAAAGCGCACATGCACGCACATATGTTGTACACTTCCCCCACAGGCACGTTTTGTCACACCATCACTGATGGCTGAAACTTCAATGTACAGATAACAGTGAGATAACCCTTCTTTTCTTTTCACACAGAATTCTGACAGATTATTTCTTAGGGTTAGTTTAGTGTAAACTGATGTACTTTACAAAAAAAAGTTATTCTTACTCTCCTTTAACAGAGGCAGTAAGCAGAGTTTTTGGTATCCCAGTCCTGCTAACAGCATTCTGGTTATCCAGTCCCAGAGGAGGACTTTTGTTTCCTGATAGCTAAAGAGTAAGCCTAACAGCTAAAATAGCAACTATGTCATGAAAAGTCATGCATCTTGCCACTCCGTGTAACAGATTTTGCATATTTGCAACTTTCTTCATCAAGTTGCTTTGAACTATGGAGAATGAAGAGAGGGGATACGAAATGTATGTTTGAGTTTGGACAAGCACCTTCCTTTTTAACGAAGTGGAGTAAGTAACAAGATCCAACCCTTTCTTTTGGATTATCATTTTCTTTTCAAGTGCTAGGTTCTAATGGACAATTTACCAACTAAAAACTCTGAATAGGAGTATATTGAGATGGAAAAGCAATATGCCTCAAGTTACACAGGTTGGAATTATTCCAACCTCTCTAAAGTGCAAAAGGGTTGTCCTGAGATCACAGAATGTTTTCAGTTACCTAATCCTCCATTATTATAAAGATCTAAGTCACTAGTAATGCTTTTAATCTCTTCTGTTTTATTCCTGCAGTGCTTTGCAGATTTTGCAACTTTTAGTATTTTGTAAGGTAGATTGTAAATTTCATATAGGCTGTTAGGAAATGTTTTGCTGCTCTGGATCTGTGTGGAGAGTGCAATTTGAGGACTAAATATCTATTAAATGGTTGCACACATTTGTAGGGCACAGGTCTCTATGATCCAAATGGCCCTTTTCAGCCCATATTCTTGACTGGAATATATTTAAGACCTTAGATTCTTCTGGGACAGGCATCCACAAGCACAGAGCCTGTCAAGTCCAGTTGAGCATTAGGGTAAACAGGTATTGCCCCCTTTGGTTTCAACTGAAATTATAAATCCAGAGATTAATTTATCCTCTTTACATCACAAGCCAGGACTGGAAATGCCATGAAAACAGACCTTCTCATAAAAATCCCAATCCAGACATTCCTATTACCTGTTTTATTCTATCCCAATCATCACTGGATTGTGCTATAATTTTTTTTTAATTTGTACTGCTTCCTGTTAAGAAGGAAATAGTTCAGAAGTCACTAAAAAAAATCTTTCAAAACAAGCCAAGCTATGCAAGGGTCAATCTTCCCTGCAGAAGCATTTTAGACTGAAATATTTTGCCAGTGGAAAAGTACATCTTCACAATGAGGAATGGAAAGGAACAGTGTAAAAAGTTAAATGATTCAACCCTTAATAACCCTCCATTGACACTTATAGCAAAGTTTTCAAAAATACACTAACAGTTTTAAGATGCTGTTCTGAAGGAAAATAAAACAGAACTTCAATTATTACTTGATTAAATGGGTCAAGGATGGTCTTTTCATCCTGCTTTCATGCAGACTCTAATTTAGAAAGGTACAGTCTACGCATGAGACCATCTATGCATGAGACCCTATAGCACTGCTGCAACAATAATTTTGTGCTAAGTTTTATATTTTTCATAAAATGAAAAGTGATGGTCATAGTTTCCATACAGAAGACCGCAACTGCTCTAGTACCTGTTTTGGAGCAGAGAAATGAGTAGTTATGACATGCACCAGTGCTGCAGCCTTCCCCAAGTACATCTGCCCGCAGTTTAGATGCCACATCTACTCAGATTCTAAATTTTAGCCTCATTCTTGAAGAATCAGAGGCACTGCAATGAGTAATACAGAATATTGATATAATTATTGTTATAGAAAACAGTTCATTTCAAGGAGGAAGGCATTTTTTTCATGACATGAGCAGCTCTGCTCCCACCCAACTGTCTACAGTAATGCTTCCAAAAGGAGACACTGACCAAGAATTTCAGCATTTCCTTAACGTCATACAGTACTAACTATGGAAAAGAGTGACACCAAGCGGTTACTTTTAATGGTGCATACATTTCTTGTTACAGGTAATTTTCTCTCTCAATAGTCTCTTTATTAGGGATCATTTTGGGGCCCAGTTAAATTACTAAGGTTTGAGAAGAGGTCAGAGTCATGCAATGAGTTAGGTTGAGGTAAGCGGCTACTGAGCTCCATGTCAATGTGGGAATCATGTTATGACATGTTGAAGTTATCCCTCTGAAACGCAAGATGAGGCTGACCCACGGTTACAATGTACATACAATCCTCATGACCAATTTAGCACAAATATGTGGCATACGAGGTACAAACACAGGGAATTTCCTCAGCTCTGAACACACAGGTGCCAGACTGCGCAGGTAAAGCACTTCCCGGTAGATGGCGCCATCCAAAACGTTAACAAAAGCATGACGTCACTTCCCTGTCCCACACCGTGAGAACGTGACTCAGACTCCTTAGAAAAATCGGCGTTGCTTTTAAATCCAGTTTTTTCTTTTATGTGCCATCAGAAATATATTTTTTCCTATTTGCATCTCCTTTTCATCACTATTACATATCCTCATTTTCCACTCTGCAGCTTCTTTTATTCCTGACCCTGCTGAATTCCTACGTCAGGTTGATCTCAACCATCGCGTAAAACTGTCCTGTTCCTGTCAAGCTCCCCATGAGGCCACCTCTACACACTATCTAAAGTGAAAACAACCCCTGATGGCTGCAACTGCTCTCTAGCTGATCAGGGAACAAAGGGTCTAGCAAATCAGGGCACTTCCATGCTGGCCCCCTTTCCCAGCCATCCACGAGGAGGCCGATTCGCTCTGTAGGATTGGGTATCTGAAGCGTGTGAACCCATGCACCATTCTTCTCCATAGCTGTGCTCTTCTTCCACCAAGAACTTTGTTTTGCATTGCATTGCATCCGTCACCTAAAATGCTTCACTGCAGCCACGCTTCAGTGATTTTGAGGCATTTAGGGTTTAAGGCTACCTCTCATAATCTCAATCCTGAAGTGCTTTGGAGCAAGGATTTTTGATGTCTGTATATCAGATGAAATTTTCTGTTGCACGCTGACAAACTGCAGTTTGGTTTGTCACACTCTTCTACTCTCACTATCCTCAGTTTATCTCCTCTTCAGCACAAATTCCAGCCTCTAGAGTATCATCTGTTCTCATCAGGAGACAAGGTCAAGTGGACCACTTACTTCACCTAGATTAGAACTCACAGGAGGGGTTACTCAGCAATGAAGTGATGCCACCTCTCTAACATGTTTTGGAAAGAAGCTGTCCTCATTAAAAAGATGTCAAGTATTCTCCCCATCAGATTCAATATTAAGCCGTAATAAAGAAGTCTTTCTGCCCTACTGTTTAACATACTTGTGTGTGAATATTTTAATGTCTCTAACTATGAATTAACACAGAAAGAACAAGCCAAGATTATGAATAATTTTTCTGGAGCACTGCAGATCCAAGGTGGCTATATACAACTAGATCTCTTGCTAGACATACAGACATATATATCCATTAAAACCTTTTATACTCACATTCTCATCCCTTGATCTGAAGGAGCTGTTGGGAAATAAGTTGAAGCACCTTTGTTTCTAAATGCAAAAGGTATTAGTCACTGCAGAAACAGATACTCATCCTGCTTCCTGGCCTGTCAGAAAGAAGAAAATCCTAATTAGTTCCCATATGACTTCCACAGCACAGGGAGCTTCACTGTCCATTGAGCCAGACAATTCTAGGATCCTCCATCCTTTTCTTGTTGGGGACTTAGTATTTCAGGATGACACCAGCAGGAATTTCAGAAAAAAATACTACTCCTCTCCTCATCACCCCACAATCCTACCCTGTAGAGTTTTCCGTGAATTTAGCACCAACCAACTATGCAAACACTTTTGAGCTTCTTTTTTTTTTTTTTTTAAACTCTGATTAATTGATTAATTCAACTTTTTTATTGGCCCTCTCTGCAGTGAGATTTTTGGTAAGAGTTTATTTGAGTATCCTCTTCCCAGCACAGAATCACAGAATGGTAGGGGCTGGAAGGGACCTTCAGAGATCATCCAGTCCAACCCCCCCTGCCTAAGCAGGTTCACCTGGAGCAGGTTGGACAGGAATGCATCCAGGCGGGTTTTGAATATCTCCAGAGAAGGAGACTCCATAACCTCTCTGGGCAGCCTGTTCCAGTGCTCTGCCACCCTCAGAGAAGTTTTTCCTTGTGTTCAGATGGAATTTCCTGTGTTCCAGTTTGTGCACGTTGCCCCTTGTCCTGTCGCTGGGGACCACTGAAAAGAGTCTGGCCCCATCCTCTTGACACCCGCCCTTTAGATATTGATAAGCATTGATGAGATCCCCTCTCAGTCTTGCTCTTCTCCAGGCTAAACAGAGCCAGGTCTCTCAGCCTTTCTTCATAAGAGAGATGCCTCAGCCCCCTAATCATCTTGGTAGCCTTCCACTGGACTCTCTTCAGTAGTTCCTTGTCTTTCTTGAACTGGGGAGCCCAGAACTGGACACAGGACTCCAGATGTGGCCTCACCAGGGCAGAGTAGAGAGGGAGGAGGCTTGCTCTTTTATCTTGCATAAAGAGACAGGCATCGGGAAAGCCAGATATAAGAAAAGGATCCTTTGATTTGAGAAGGATAGAAAGGATACAGGGTTACAAGCCAGACTGAAGCTCAACACTGTGATTCTACCACTGTCCAGGTCACAATAGCTGAGTCATTTCATTGCATCTTCTCTGATAAATCATTAATGGTTTCTGACACCAGCATCCTATTACAGCATCCCTGTGCCATGCCTAGTACAATATTAATCCTTTGCTAGATTACAAGGTCTCTTAGGTCACCAGCCTAAAACTGATTCTAAAATTCTCTACCTGAACTCTTAGCGTGCACAAAATACTGTAAGTTCTGACACAATTGCATAAATCAGCATTTCTCTGTAGTCTAAGCCCCCAGCTCACAAACAGGTTCTCTACGCTTACATTCCTTGAGAAACCTGGTCCTGAAGACATACTCAAAGCATCAGTAGACCACATTCTGAAAACAAAGAAAGGAGCTGTGGATGGGAATCACCTTCCAACTAATACCTCAATGGTTAGATCTCTTACTACATCGGGATGTGGCAGACCTGCATTCAACTCTTGCCTCTGCCTGAGGGAAACACATCCTTGACATCTGAGCAGTGCCCTAACCATGAGGTTACGGAGTCTGGTGTGAAGATCTTTCAGCCTCCCTTACATATGTGAAACTGTTTTGCACAAACATTCACCACTAGCAGGACCAGAATCTGACTGTCCTTTCAGATGAGCTGCCTAAGGCTTGGGCTATAGTAATTTTGTCCTTAACCCATATTCATTACAACACTTTTTCTCATTCTATAAAAAAAGCAATCTGGTTTGTGCATCTCACTCCCCAAGGTGGTTCACATCTGTGAATTTGGAGACACATACTTTCCTGAACCCTGGATTTAGATGCCTAAGCCTCTCAGAAATATATGAACTAAATTATTTAGTAGTTTGCTATTTCTGCTACTTTCTATTGTAGTCTCTCATCCTGAGTCTCCACTAAGCATGTTATTTTTTTTAAGTTCTGTTCTTAACTGCTTGCCTCTTCAGGGAGCTTTAAAGTTAGGTGAGCCTGAATATTAATTTATGTACATAACTTTAGTATTAAAAAATTACAAGCTAATGTACATTTTTACCACAGAAATCACACCAAGTTAGAATACACCAGGCTTGATCCTGATCTTGCATACAGTAATATAAATCAAGAATAATTTTACCACATTAAAACTGATGCTAACATCAGAACAAAATCAGAAGTAAAACAGCCTATTTATACCATACGACAATTCCCAATTGCACTGGATTTTGCTCATGAACTTACAGGTACTTCAAAGTAACCAAAGTATAACATGTGAACTGTTAGAGTCTCATGTGAAGTTGTAGTATTAGTAAGTGGAACATCAAGACAAAACCAAACTTTGCACAGTAACCATACTGAATGCTTAACTACAACAAACGAGAAAATCAGAACAAGGAATGGCTAAGATGTGACACCAAAAGGACATACTAGAGGATCCAAGTCTGAACTCTGTTTCACACAAGGTTATATTTCTGCTAAATAGAGACACAAATATGTACAGTGCAGTAGCATTAAGTGTGTTGAATGTGAATGACAAGCTTCCCAACTGTACACTGGAGATGCAGCCTGCTAGAACTGGCTTAATATAACTATAAAGTTGCATTCAAAAATCAGTGAAGGAACAACATGTATCACATTTGCAGACACTTTAATGGAGATTTATGACATTGGCTGTTTTAAACTAGGTCATCTCAAAATGCTGAATATTGTTAGCAGAAAGGCAAATTAAATACTTTAACTTGATTAGACTAAGTCATTTTATGGGTTTCAAATGAATTAAAAATTAGTTTCATTGTTCTGCTAATGTTCATTTTTAAACTCAAGGCCAGGCTGTTTCACATTGTTTCATGGGTAGCTACATCCTAGTGTATCTTACGGGACAAATAAAAATTGCTACAAACCCCTACAACTGTTACAAAGAAAAAGGTGAGTTGCTCTCCCCTACTCAGCAGAAGGAATCCAGAATTCTTACCTTCAGAATGCACTTGATGATTTCATAAAGTGACCTATGTGCCCTTTACATTGCTGTAGCACCACAAGGTGCTAAAGAGATGAAGCTTATTATTTGACATAAATTAGTATCTAACTGCATATTGTAAGGATCTCAGTTTTTTAGCTATGGATGTCATCGCATGTACTATTGCTGAAATTGTAGGTAAAAACAAAGCCAAAAGAATTCAATAGCTTACACAGCAATTAGCTGTGCTTTTCTGAAATAGGAGTCACAATGTGCATCACTGCTGCAAATTGTTTCTTACTTATTTTATATAGGCATATATAGGTAAAATCAAATATTTATAACGTAGTGTATCCACTCGAAAATTTTCAGTTATTTAATAAAGTCATTCATTGAATCAGACCAACACATTTTAAAATGTTACTAGCCACACATATTTCAACTGTGATACACAGATTCATGAAGAAATGGAAGATATACTGGCAATTTTTATAATCTCTTCTTTTCTGGGTTACTCTGAAATCTTCAGCTGAATATCAATTTCTATGAGTTTTTGTCATTCAAGGTAATTATTGCTGTGACAACAGTACACACTTAGCAGAATATATTGCTGATAAATCACTGACTGAAGAACTTGTACTGATATTATTTATTATGCCCATTCAGGTGACATAAGCATAAAAGAGTGTATGCTATCTTCCTTTATAAAAAGCTTATGCACTGCAGTAATTCAGTTGCATTTAGCTGTAGCATCACAAGCTTTGACTTCTTCTAGGCAGCATCAGGTTTATGCCTGTATGAAAAATGGTCATCCACAGAAACTGCTCCTTGGTGACATTTTATATATAAAGACTGATCTCTCAGTATGCATTGTGGTTTCAGTTGGGTTAGAGTTAACTTTCTTACCGGCAGCTGGTATGGTGCTATGTTTTGGATTTGGGATGAGAAATACTTTTGACAGCGCACTGGTGTTTTTAGGCAGTGTGTTGCGAGGCAGTCATGGCCTTTTCTGCTCTTCATATCGCCCCACCAGCGAGTAGGCTGGGGGTGTACGGGAAGCTGGGAGGACAGACAGCCAGGACGGCTGACCCCAGCTGACCAAAGGACTGTTCCATACCATGTGACATCATGCTCAGCATGTAAAGCTGGGGAAAGAAGGAAGAGGGGGACATTCAGAGTGATGGCGTTTGTCTTCCCAAGTAACCATTATATGTGACGGAGCCCAGCTTTCCTGGAGATGGCTGAACATCTGCCTGCCGATGGGAAGTAGTGAATGAACTCCTTCCCTGCTTTGCTTGCGTGTGCGGCTTTTGCTCCACCTGTTAAACTGCCTTTATCTCAACCCACATGATTGAACAGCTGTATGGTTCTAGCTGCCGACTGGCATTAAACCACAACAGTATGGAATCACTGAAAGACAGAAAGACTCCCCACATACATTCATAATTCATGACCCTGAACAGAGAAAGGGGAAAGCAGAAAAGCTGTTAAATTTGTCTTTATGTCCCCAGGTCCAGTAGGTTAAAAATTCCCCACCTGGACTCAAGATAAGAATACCGGCTCAGAGCAGCCAGATTGGGACAGAAGATGTGGTCCCCCATCCATGGCTTTCAGAAATACGGAAGCAGGTGTCAGTAGGTGGAAATCCTTTAATTCATGGGACTAACACTGCATCTGCCTAGTTCCAAAAATCAGGTCAAGAGAAAGTCCATGCAGTAAGGCAAAAAATCTTTTTAATACCATCTGCTAATGCCTCTATGTGACACGCAGCAGCTGACTAGAAAATAATGTTTCAGTGTTTACCTAGGTTAAGTCATTTATCCTATTAAGATGCTTTCCACAGCTTGCCTTTATTGTGGGCATTACTATTAACCCTCCCCCAAAATTCTGTGCCCCTCAGTGCACATCTCTGACTAGTCCTCTCTTCTCAGAAAGCATCCATTTGCACTTAAGTAGCCTAATAAGCGAGTCTCGAACAGGGTGGCATTCTGGGGCTGAACAGTGAAAGGGAGCCTCTTCCAAAGACTGCACGGTAGAATGACTAGGAAAAGCAATGGAAAAGCTTCCTCTAGCGGGAACAGCTAAGTGGTGCAAGAGCTGCTGCTAAGCTATGAAATGCTTCTGTCTTCCGTGACATTAATACATCTTGCCTGTTGAGAACCCTACCACTCTCACTGCCTTCATGCTGGGCTTTGGGTATTTATAATCAAATTCACTCATGAAAAACGTTGATGCTACAAACCCACTCTCACAACCTTATTTTGGGTCAGTGTTCATGCTGCAGAGATACCAGGTACGCAAACCCTGCACCAGCCCTCAGAAGTAGTAGTATGCTCTAAAAGCCTGAGAAACTGTAATGTAACAAACAGAGGCTGGCTGGAGTAAAATTCCTCACTTGGGAAACAAAGTGTGCTCTAGCATTATACATCAGATAACTATGTCCATATGTTTGGAACATCTGCTCTTGAAGCTCAGGAAGAAAGATGTTGGCCCTCTAATATGAGATACGTACACTAAAACTTCATTTGGCGTTGCCTTATGAGAAGAGTG
The DNA here is from genome assembly GCA_013397275.1 of Burhinus bistriatus. Taxonomy (NCBI): domain Eukaryota; kingdom Metazoa; phylum Chordata; class Aves; order Charadriiformes; family Burhinidae; genus Burhinus; species Burhinus bistriatus. The sequence goes on from VYXH01008228.1 coordinate 42,446, forward strand.
GGAGAGAATGACAAATGTTTACCTCCCGGGATAGGACTATAGCACCTTGATAGTAATGGTGATTTCAGAGTAGTAATCCGAGAGCTGAGGACAGATAATCAAACTCCATTTACAGCTTGTCACATCACGCTTTCCTTTAAATCAAAGGGCATGGGATAACTGACAGGAATACATTTCATTCTGCAGACTGTGTGCAAGCGAAAAATAAACTCTCCATCTTCTGACTACAGTGCGAGCGAATACAGTTGTCCTGCCCATCTCTGAAGCGAGCACATACACATACATGCAAGTATCCTGCACTGCCAGATCAGGCACCTACTGCCAGACCGCCGTGTGCCTTACAGCCCTTCCTCTGCAATCAGATGGCCGCATGAGAGTTTTTAAAAATTTCTGACTCTCTTGCCGCAGACGAAGAGCTTGAAAACACGATTCAAGCACTCCCTCACGGCTCAGAAAGCAGAACACGCCAGCCTGCGGCCCGAAGAGCTACAACCAACGGCGCCGTCTCCTGTTTGCCCAGCCAGACCCCGTGCCGAGCACAAGCCGGGACTCCCCGCTGCCACCTCCAACCTGCGGCCCCTCAGCCCCGCCGGGGCCGCCCCTACCTGTCAGTGCGGCCCCGGGCGGGAGGGCCGGGGTGGCGGCGTGGGTGCTGAGGGGGAGGAGGCACCCCAGCCCGCCCCGTCTGCCGCCGACAGCAGCTCCCTGCCGGACTGTGGCCTCAGGGCGCCGAGGGGACGACAGCACCCCGCGGCCCCGGGCGGAGGAAGGCGCTGCCTCCCCTGCCGGACACGGGCGGGCAGCGGCCCTCACGGCCCCGCCACAGGGCGCTCGCGCCCGTTACCAGACCGTTGGCGCTGCGCGCCGCCCGCGCGCCCCCTTCTCCCGCCGCCCCTCAGGCCCCGCGGCTGCGGGCCGCCCCGGACGTCGCGTCGCCGGGGCGGGCTGCGTAGTTCCGGCGGGGAGAAGGGAGGGGTGACATGCAGAGCGGGCAGCCGCGGCCTCGGGAGCAGCTGGAGCCGGAGCTGCCGGAGCGGCGGGCGGGAGCGGCGCTGGGGGGCCAGGCCTGGCGCGGCGTCCCCACCATGGAGATCGAGAAGGAGTTCCACCGGCTCGACCAGGCCGCCAGCTGGGCCGCCATCTACCAGGTGAGGGGCAGCCCCCCCCCGGCCCGGCTCTGCCCCCAGCCCCGGCGCCGAGGCGGGAGCGCCCCTTCCCTCACCCCCTCTCTGCTNCCCTCACCCCCTCTCTGCTGCCGCCTGCTTCTGCCCCCCACCCCCGCGGCGCGCCGAGGGCCCTGCGAGGGGAGCGCTGCCCTCCGCCTCCCCTCTCCCTGGGTGGGAGCTTTCCCTTCCCCGCTTCCCTCCCGCAACAAGCTGCGGGCTGGCGCGCCGCCCCGCTGTGCCCTCCTTCCCTTTTCGCCCGGCGCTGAGGGGGGCCCCGCTCTGCCCCCTCCCCGAGGGAGCGCCTCTGCCCACGCGGAGCCAAGCCCCTCACCTCCTTCTCCCCAGCACTCGCGTGGGCTGTGCCACGGGGAGCCCCGCTCCGCGGCGGGGCGGGGGCCTCCTGCTGCGCTGCCGGGCCTGGGCGGGTCTGCCCGGGGCGGGAGCGGGGCAGCACCTCCGCGCTGCCGAGCGAGCCTGGGGCCAGGAGGTGCCTCTGCCGGTTCCCTCAGCCACCCTCCTCGCTCAGCGTTCCCCTTGGAGCTAAGCATGGACATAAATTCTCAGTAGCCTTTTAAAATTGCCCCTTTTCTAACCTCGAGGGAGTAAATCTAAGTATCGTATTCGTCTTTTTTTTTTTTTACAGAAAAACAGTGATGGGCAGCATTGCGTGCATCTAGCTTTTCAGCCGCTTTAATAATAAAACAGAGCCTGAAAACAGCTTGTTAGTAATACTTGTGCAATTATCTGGTACTTTTTATTATTTTGTTTACTGCATTTAGATTTTTTGTGATATTTTAAAAAGCCTATGTGGCAAATGAGAATGGTTGTAAGAATTAGTATTTGCTGACTGGATCCAGCTTCAGACATACAAGCGACAGAAATTAGGGCTTTTCTCTTTAAAAGGTTCTTTACGCATTTATCCAAAATGAAGTTTCGGAGAAAATGAAGTACACGAATGGCTGGGCGGGTGTGTTCAGTCAGATCAGGCAGCATTACTGTAAAATCCATTTGAATGTTTAAGCTGGTATACTGCATATACTTATGATTTTTAAGTTTATATTTGCAACATAGAAGTTGAGCTTTGCTTCCCTTTCACTATGAATTTCTCTGGCAGCAGACATTTAAAAGAAGGAGTGGAGTTTTATAAAAGCGAAATACATGAACTCCAGTTTCACAATCACAGCAGGCAAGTTTTAGAAGTAGTAGCTTGCAGGATGAACATCTCCAGTTGTTTGGCAATTAGAGAAGAAGCGTGAAATTTCGAGTGTCCTTTTCAGAAGGTCCATTTTTTGTTAGAGCATTTCATTTCCTGCAGAGTTTCAGTGCTTGCTAACTGTATCAGTTGAAAGTCATATGGATATATATGACGTTATGTTTTTGCTAAACTGTTCTTGACGATTTGGTATGTTGCAGGCTTAGTGCTCAGGAAATGATTTAGAGTAACATAGCTCTGTAATGGAGGTAGTATATTTCTATGGGTACAATTTAATTACAGAAGTGAAATGTATAAGGAGAATGAGAGACTGTGGCATATTTTCAATGTGGGATCAGCATTCAGTGATATTTTTGTCCTACTTTCTTTGAATGCTGTGACTCAGTACGCTGCTCAGACTGTGGCATAGCATGAGGTTTGATTGAGGACTAAAATTCAACTCAAGAAAAAAAATACTAAAGTGATTCTTTGATTTGCATCCAACTATTGACAAGCACAAGAGGTGGGTTTCTTGCTTGTTTTTTTTCTTTTTTTCTTAAGATTGATTAGGAAGTACGTCCATCTATGTCATGTAACTCAGTTTCTCAACTGCATCCTGCTTTTAAATATCAGCTGTTGAAAGTGATACCTTGGCAGATCATGTACATCTGGAGGAACAATGTACTTCACTATAACCTGTGCTTTTGATGTCTGGGCTGTGACATTAACAATGCAGTTTTCCTACAAATACCAATCTTTGCCTGAAGAATGGAGTAAGTAGAATAATGTATGTTATTGGTGCAGAAAAAGTCTTCCCCAAGTTAATTTTACCACAGGCATCTAGTATCTAGGTGTTACGATTGTAACTGCTGAAATCCAAAAATGTTCACCAGTATTCCGAGTGAAGCATAATGCAATTTACTAACAATCACTTCCTTTTATTCCTTGGCTAAATCTATTATCTGGAGATACAGAACTGCACGGCATCTAGGGGGAGGAATTATGAGTACTACAGGGAGGTGAAGCTAATGGGAAGGATGGCTACAAGGAGACTTGTCTGGGTGCCACGTGACTTTGATGAGTTAAAATTTTCCAAGCTTCGCTTTCTTGGACAAGGGGAAGCTATGTTCAGCTATGATAATAGTACAGTTGTGAAAGAATAAAATTTAGTTGTTTTTTTTTTTAAGCAGAAATAATCACAGGATGGAGGCAAAAACATTTCCAAATGAAGACCTTGTGTAGGTGATTTTGTGACAATCATGTCTTGGGCACTGCATATGTAGTGGGACTATTCTCTGCTGTAGCTGGTCAAAACAGGGTGAACACTGATGAAGTTCTCCATGTTTTGTTGGGTTTTGGTTTTGTTTTGTTTTGTTTTTTAAACACCCAGTATGGTCCCTTACCTTCATCTAGATTTACTTGCTACAAGAACTACGAGCCGTGAGATCCTGTAAAGGTTGTTCAGAGACCCAGTAGATAAAAAGAACTGGTGTGGTTCTGGCCATTGCTTGTATTGTAGAGAAACATACTTAGAAGGTAACTAATAAAATGGGACCTGATCTAAGTATAAGAAATGCCCATTCAAACTAAAGTCTTCTTCCATAAAACAGTAAGTTAAAGGAAAATGGACAGCAGGTGAAATGTGAGCTTTGCAACGTGATACTGTGGTAAAGGTACGCAACAGAAAAGAAATGCTTAAGGGTAAGTGAATGATACGCACCCTGTATAAATATTGTTAGAAGTATCAATAGGAATGAAAAACATTCACTCTGGAGATGTCAACAACAAAAAAGCAATAGCCCAAAGCTAAGAAAAGCACAGTTTAGGCTTGCTGTTAGAGCAGGGGAGAAAAAGATATGGGTATTTGTTGAGAATGTCAAAGGAACATTGACTTTTCATTTGCTCACAGTCAGTGCAATATCAGATTTTCATAGTAATTTTGTATGCAGAAGTCTTTCAGATTTTTAGGAGTTATTTTAGTTTCTAACTTCTTACACATGGTAATAGAATGAGATATTATCTTAAAAACACAACCCTCAAATACAGGTAGAGTTGCTTCTTCTGTTTATATAAACGAGATAAGTTGACTTTAGTATGTTGGCTAATGATATTAACTTTGACGTGCTTATCAGTAACAGTAAAGATACCTCTGAATTATTTACTGACCCACCATTCAACTAGGGATCCGTACAATACGGGTGGAGGCAGAGCTGACCCTTGGTTTTACAGAAGCATCTATGGGGACGGCTCATACAGAGTCTTCTATGTGAAGGTAGCAAAATTAAACTAAAATGTGCACTCCTTTCTAGTCAGTGGAATATAAAATAAGAAAGAACTGGGTATGGTCTAGATTTTTAAATATGTTGGAAGTGAATATACTGCAAACAGAACTACCTATACGGCTGTGTGTGCTCTGGAAAGCTGAAGTGTAGTTACAGTTTGGTTTGAGGCCTGTAGGAGACACATAACTGTTTCAGTTTCTTTATTAGTTTTTGAGGGTACTTTAATATTAGTGTGAATGTTACTTTTTCCCCCCCAAACCTCTCTAAGCTAAACTAAAATACTACAAATTATGAAAGTTAATAAGCTTTATCTAGATTATGGGAGGAAGATAGAAGGCTGTCGTGGACATTTTGGATATCTCTGTCAAGAGAGAAAAGGCATGGGAAGTTTTTTAGGTATTCACTGTCTCTGGAAAAATATTTATAGAATATGTAGATAGATTTTAATGTTGAAAGTAAACTGTGAATTTGTTGACCCTGTAGACATAATAGTGTGGTTGTGTTGTGTATTTAAAGTAAATGAACAGGAAGTTCTACTAGTTTTTTTGGTTTATAAGCGGCAGTGGGAGTTCAGACTTTGAGCTGCTACAGTCTATAAGCATTTGGGTTACTCTTTTGCTTTGGTGCTAAAAAACTTTAAACTTCTTTGCAGCGGATAAATTGTGGCATGAGCATGACTTATTATGAATACATCTTTGTGCTTTATTCTGCCAGTTCTTGCTACTTGAAAATGCAGGTCTCTGCATGCATGCCTTGCTACTTCTTAATTCATGCTATGTTGATTCATTCGAGGCTTAGCTTAATTGGCTCTGGTTATGGAGAGCTAGTTCAGCACTGATAGTTGCAGGGTGTCTCTTTTTTCCTTCCGTATAGCTAAAGATATTCCATGTTTTCCAGAGCTACACAGCCACTGAATCTTGATACAAGTGTGGGAGAGGCTAACAATGATGAAGTAGCTAAGTCTCCGTGGCTTGCAAAATCAATAACCTCTCCATGAAAACCAGTTCTAATTGCCAGTGATAGTACATTTTGTGCTATTGAGAATGTTTCAGGGCACTCTGCTGCCTTGGTTAGTTATACTACTAACTTTTTCAGATCAAGACCAATTGTGTCTGCTGATGGCAGATGTGAGATTGTGCAAGTCCCATTATATGAAGCTACTGAGCCACTTAGTTTTGCTTTTTTTTCGGAGTTTAAAATGTAAGTACTTGAATCCAAATCTTCTGTGATAGCATTGCTGTAAGTAGAACATTGAAAAATGGAGTCTATCCCTGTTAAGGGATAGCATTTACTAAAAATCTAGAAATCATACAACGTACAGACAGTACTACACCTGCTTCTGAGCACCTTCAGAAGGTTTTTATGGTTTTAGTGTGTTTTTCTACATGTTACTTACTCCTCTTTCTTTCTCTGTCTGCTGTAAGTGTACATATATAGAAGGAAACTGACAGTTAAGGAGAATGCAGTGTTGGCCATATACCAAATAATGTTATATTCAAATAGAAATAGCCCTTGTAAGTAGAGAATAAAATGTGGTAGTGGTAGACTAAGTATTTTTGAATAAAATAACTTTCTAAATATTCTGGGTAGGTTTGAATTAACAGGTCATCCTATAGTTACCTAAACATTAAAATGAAATCTTTTCTTATAATATTTGCTTTGCAAATGGACTTTCTCCAAGGGGTTTCTTTAGCCGAGACTTTCTAAGCTGTAGTTTACACTGAAATATCACTGCTACTTTCTTGTAAATATATGAATTCTCAGGTTTTAGATTATTGTCACTAGCATGACATAATAATCTATTTGGATTGTGAATTCAACCTCATTAAATATCTGAGGATACTAACTGCTTCCTTAAAATTCAGAATTCCTGTATGATTCAAAGTGGATATCTTTTAATTAAAATAAAATGGAGGAGGAAAGAGTTTACAAACAAAAAAAAAGGAAAAAAATCTTTAAAGAGGTGTAAAAACTTGAAGTCATGCTATCGCTTATACTCCAGTGAATATGAGAATTGGGTGGGTTGTTTCGGTCACCAAATAATGCCACTGAATTTGTTTTCCCATCACCAAGTAAACTATTTTTTTCTTTAGTCTGCCCATATGCAAAATAAGATTTATATTCACTACAGTGTTAGCTTTTTTTTAAACACAAAATTACTTTCATGTCTTTTGTAACACAGAAGGGAAGAAACCAAAAACATGCATACATTGTCAGTATTCTGTTACTAATGATATATTAAGTAGTTTTCTGGTAGGGTTTTGGGTTTTGTGTGTTTGGGTTTTTAAAGTACCTGCAAATTAGGTTAGCAGTGTGTGACAAAAAGCTCAGCTCCTGTAATGCTTCAGGCAATTCAAAACCATAGGAGGATTTTCTCCTATGACCATAGTCTTTCTTGCAATTTTGTTCTATGCTTTTAAAACAGAGGCCTGTTGTCCAGCAGTGGAAGGGATAAGTTCTCTGCATAGAGTGAATTTTTTTCAAAATGTGAGTTGAATAGGAGGCTTATTAACAACAAATCGATAAATACTTGAAAATTGAGTATTGTGCCATAAACCTAACAAATTAACAAAACAAACAAAAGAAACCCTAACCCCTTGGCTGGAGTGGTTAGTTAGAATGTTCCTGAGTGTAGGATTTCATATTAAAGTTTACTTAATTCTGCTTATTTCTGTGATACTGGTATGGAAAAAGATTAGTATAAACTGAGATACAAGACAAACATTAGAGGATTGCCTAAGGTTTTGTATCATCTTCAGTGCTGATCTGAAGTGCTGTCAGGATTCAGACATTTTACAGAATTACAGAAATTTAAAACTTTGTTATTTAAAAAATATTAGACTAGACTAGAACTATTAGACTAGAACGCTTGTATCTGCATCTCTGTAAAAGTGTGTACAGCATCACTGTCAGAGCAAAGCAGCCCTAGTGAACAGTATGTGCATTTTTTCCTAAAAGAAACAAGTTTATGAAAATGTAGAAACAAATTCTCTGCAGTGTTCAGAATTAATAAAATAAACTTGATCTGATCTGTAAGCTTTGATGTTTACAGCACTTACCACTGAGATTTATTTATTTTTTTTTAGTCATTGGTCAACTTGTTTCATGTTGATTTGCACAAGAAACATTTTTTTGTTTATCTTTCTGGTGCCAGTAGACATGCCCTTGCTGGTTTGGCTGGGAGAGGCACTATGATACAGCATCAGAATGTCTTTGTGTGTTCACTTTGTAGATCATGTAGTACAAATGCCAATTCATTTTCTACCAAACCCTGTGAATTTAGATGTGCTTTTTCTCTCACCCACGCAAAACACAGCTAAAAATCAACAGCTTGCCTGTCATACTATACTAAGAAAAAGTGATAAAAGTGATTCTTGGAAATTCATGTGAGTCTGCTAATAGTGATAGCTGATCTACTTTCAAATTGGGGTTGTGCTTTCTACATTTAAGAGAAAAGGTTCATAGGACAGCAATGAAAAATCTGACGTCCTTGTTGGGAATGAAAATGAGCTAGCATAATATGAAACTTTTGGAAAGGTTTTTAATTCATTTTTTTCTTATTTCTAATTCTGTAGGTTCTGTTTCCGTATGCTTTCACCTTGCACAATACTTTATCCTAGAATACAGACTGATAAGCATGTTATTTCCATAAGTTATTGTTTTTGCATTCATAAGTAGTGGAGTAACGAGTTGGTAAAGGGCAACTACTTGTGGAAGAAACATAAATGCAGCCAGCTTACTTGAGAGATCTGTATTTTTTAACTATGGTAGCTGGAGTCTCTGTATTTTTCAACTCAAAATATTTATCAGCAACAGTAAGTCAGATGTGATTCCTCCCAAATTGTGTGTGTGTGTTTTGTTTTGTTGTTTTTTTTCTGGTGGCTTTTGTTTTTAATGTATACTGTCCCCTGCCTGTCCTTGTTGGCAGGGTAAAATATACTATACTTTTAAGCAGAATTTTTTTTGTATCACAGATACTGAACATGTACCTTATTTAGCTGCTGATTTGTTAACCTCTGGAATGAAAAGGTATTTGGACAGTCCTGCTTCCTAGTTGGGCATATCTTTCATGAAAGAGAGAGATAAAAAAACCCTTTCTGCTAAATCCAGCATTGATTTCATATTGGATTTACTTAAGTAGCATACTGATGCATTAGGGCCCATTTCCATTGCTAGGGACTGAAACTGGATTTCTACTTTGTATATAGGACATCTTGTTTCCTTCTGTGTTAGGATCCAGGCCTTTAAGTAGTTCCATAGTCGTCTCAGCTCTTGGTTATTGTGGATCCTTTGGGAACATGTGGTTCAAGGGGTAAAAAGTCACCTTCAGCACTGAGAGTGAAGAGATCAATACCGAGGAAGATTTGCTTGTCTCACCAACTGTTAAGAGATTGTTGAATCAGAGTTGAATTGTGTGGTGCAGTCATTTTCCTGTACTTAGAAGAAGGTTAAAACAGTTTATATGTAAGTAGACATAGGAAATAAAGCAACAGAAAAGCAAGTTTTGCATTCTGCCAGTACAGGCAATTATAGAAAAACTTCCATGCTGTACCAGTGGCGAGTATGGAGCTAGACAGATCTCGCTGCAGGCAGAGAGGAAACTACCCTCTGGGAAGAAAGCTCGCTATACTTTTTTGACTAAAATAATTGCTTGTTAAAAATGCTACTAAATTGCAGTATTTTGAACTTAAAGTAGCTGTTCTATTTGTGATCTTTCAGGTGCTTTTTCTTCTATCTCGAGTTCCCAGAATTTTATGCTTCTTCTGTGAAGTGCTTGATTCATCAAGTACTTGATGCTGTGAGCCATTCTACAAAAGACGCTCTGTTTCTCAGATTCTTTATATTTATTTGGAACAAGAACAAGTGGTCTACACATAAAGAGGAATGTTCTCATAACCTTCTTCCCTTGTGCACATTTGAATGAGAATTGCTTGTTTATATCACTTCTAATCCCACAGTAACAGGTTACAGTAGCATAAATAGTGTGACCTTTTAATGTGATCACAGGAAGTAAAATGTGAAATCTATTTTAAAAATGCATTTTCGACTAAGGAAGAGTATACTTCCTTTTTCTGACAGGAAAAATAACCCATAGTAGTTCAGAAGATCTTGATTCTGTTATAATGTGTAGGGCCTGGTTTTTCCACTGTCTTCTGTACAGTCATTGCGGCTGCTTGCAGGAGGACTAAAACTCTGCCATCCTTGTGTAGAATTGTATGTCCTTGCTCCGTGTTGCGCAGGCACAAATGACTGGAGATGGGGGCTACTGGAAAAACAGAACTCTGACAGAAGCAAAGAGGTTTTAGTAAGAGGAACTTCCTTGGGAAAGAAGGAGAGGGTGGGTCATTGGAGCAAGAACTGGAAAAATACTGCATAGCTTATTACACGGCCAAAATACATATACACACATTTTAGAAATTTTCTGAATATTTCCAGAAATGGAAGAAAAATGGAGAGAGTTTTACCCAGCAAAGGACGGGTGAGGGAACAGCTACCCAACTCTAGAAAAAATGGTTTTTTATTCCCTTTACAGTTTAATTCAGTTGGAAGGCAACATTGTCACTCGTTTCTTAAACTTCTGGCAAGGGAGAATTTTCACATTAAGTCGCAGTTGCTACCTAGAACTGCGCAGTGCCCAGCAGTGTCTGTAGGATGACGCGAACAAGAATCTTGTTTCAACTTGTACATTGTTTTCATTCTCAGTATTGGTATCTTCTCAGAATTGGCCTGAAGTGTTTCACGACCAGAGCAGATTTGCCCTTGTACTGTTTCAAAACTAGTGTAGTAAAACGTGGGGAGGACAACCTGTGTTGTGAACCAACAAACCCATCCTTTTTATCCTTCATATTGCAACATTAGCTGTGGTTGAATTGGTAGTGTACTGAAAAATGCAAGGGGGGCTGGGGCGGTGTAGGTTATTTGATTTGCCAGTGAGCAATATTATATAGATGGCTCATTAATAATTTCCCTTTAGATAGCAGTTCCTTTCAGTTCTTCTACAACAATCACTGACAACTGACAGCTATTAACAGACAGCTGAACTATGAAAGAGCGTGTGGCAGTCTGGCTGTGGTTGGTAGAGGCAAGCAGGGGCAGAGGGGGGTGGTGAGCATGGGTAGCTTGGGCTTGGGGAAAGGCAGGATCTAAGCAGCCTGAGGTTCAAAACCCTGAGGAGGTCAGCTGTCCTCTCTGGAGGCAGGCTCAGGAGCAGGGCCATTTTGGGGGGATATCCCCAGGTTCTGAAGCTTGTTTGTTCTGTGTCCGTCAGACTCGTCTTGTTTTCGGTAGAGGTGAAAGACTGGAACAGGAGGTTGAAAATATGTAAAATCTTTACAGCTGCTAAGTTACTGGATTTATTAGCCGACATGGGAGCATTACTGGAGAGGTCTAATCTTACAAGTCTTTTTAAAGACTTGTCAAGAAACGGGCAGAGCAGAAAGACTTCACGGAAACTACTGACTTATGCCTTATTTACCATTGATTCTTGTTTATAATTTGTGTTCAGATTACTATTCGGAACCTCCATTAGAAGTGAGTCTGTTACGCTGGGCTTTACTTGATTGCTTTATACAGTCCAGTGTACAGGCTACTTTTCTGTGACTGACTGACAGCAGGAAATTCCTTATTTACTGTGGTGCCTGCTAAGTTCTCTACCACATGAAGTGGGGATTTTGGGTGGTAAAACTGTTATGTGCTTATTATCTTTTTAAGAGTAGCTAAATAAGTTAATACTGCTACCTAGTTAGGAGCAAGCACTGAAACATTTATTGTTTTCATGTAATAAGTCTACATCTTTAGGGTTTTCTTGTACTAAAGTCTTTGCTAGCAATGTTCTCCATATAAAGCTATCTCTCTACATGCAAAATTCTGTCTTGGAATACTTAGAGAAAAATAATCCAGTCTTCTAGTAAAAGTACTTTGCCCTCAGCACTGTTTCTGTAGGAGGGGGCACTTGTGTGTGGTTCTAGTAGTCGCTACCCTTTCTTTGTGGATCAATGCTCAGAAGTCTTCAGTGTGATGGTCTTTTGGAGGGCAGAGGAATAGAAAAGGATGTGATAGAGGTGAAGGGTTTTTTTAAAGATGTTTGGAAGTTACTACGTTTTATACTCTTCCCCCCCCCGCCCCTGTAAGTGTTCCAGATACGTGCTAAGACTGGAAATGAGGGTTTGAGATAGCCACCAAATTATAAAGCGTGTTTAGTCAAGACTGATAACTGGCTCGGGCTGAGAGGAAGTGGAACGTGATGAGCAAGAGCCTAGCTGAGCTGTGGGGTGTGGTGCGTTAGGTACAGCGCCGTGTCTGGGCTGTAAAAGAGGAGTATAGGACATAGTAAGAGTCGTGCCTTTCCAGAGAGGGTGCTGTCATTTTAGAGATAGAAGTTGTGATAGCTGCTTGGCTTTGCTAAATCAATTGGTGTTCTCAGAGGGAATTATTTTAAACTAGTAGTATTAGTAGATGCATGAAGTGGCAAAACATTTTTTATCTCGTCTGATCCATGCAACTTACTTTCACTCACAAATCTGTTTCATTAGCATGGGGAGGATTAAATAGTCCTTTGAAGGCCTGGCTTGTCGAGTTTTCCAGTCTTTTTCATGTACTGGAGTGCAGAGTGCTAATCTGTCCTAAGTTAGGATGTCTGTGAAAGCTTATCTTGATTATGTGATGTGCCTGTTTTAACACTGACATTTGCTTTTTAAACTCTGAGTTGCTTTCAGATGGGCAGAAGGCAACCTGCACAGCTGGAGGTGAAAGCGCTCTCTCACTGCCATGACAGTGAAAACAATCTCGTAACGCAGGACTGGATATGTCAGTGTCTTAAAGTATTGCTTTGCAACTTGGAGAAATAATAAAATATAGAATAAATTTTAGCCTTTAAGGTATGACTGCTTTTGGGTTAAGGGAGTGGTTGTATCTTTCCACAGGAAGTTCTCGGGCTTGTTGGCCATAGGTGGATTTTCTTACACGTTGTCTCTTCAGAAGACATATTCACCTTTCCTGTGTGAGAACTAAATGCTAACACACACTAGAAACTATGCTTATGATAAGTAAAATGCAGTATTGATCTCCACTGTGACTAAAGACTTAGTACACATTATTTTTTGTGTGTGAAGGGCAGCTAGTAAAGCAAAGTGCTCAGAAACCTACCTCAGCGCTAAGTAGCTTAACTTCTCTGAATGTCAGTCTCTGCTGTCAGCATTTAAGGGTTAAGTTTCTCTTTCCAAAAAAGTATTGATTTTTCTCTTTTTTTTTTTTTTTTTTT
>VYXH01008228.1:55386-93040 GCA_013397275.1 Burhinus bistriatus
TTTTTTTTTTTTTTTTTTTCTTAGAACAGTTTACTACTCTGGAAGTAGTTGCGTAAACATTCAGCTTTAAGTGCAACTTCTGTTAAACCTTGGTGTAGAACATAGTTGCCCAGCTGTTCTGCTCTGGACCCATGTGAAGGCTGGACAGTCTGTTCCATCCACGTCATCAACCAACATGCTTGTGCATTTGTCACATGGCCTGTTCAGCCCGTACATGACCTGACAGTCATATAGTCAGGTAAAGAAGTGTTTGTGGGGTTAGGGGAAATGGCATCAGTATTTGACTTACCCCCAAAACTGTGTTTCATCCAGAGATTGTGAGCTGATCGTCTCAAGTTTAGAAAGCTATAAGGTTTAATATTAAACTAGCTTAGCTTAGGTTGGTTTCCTAAACACATATTAGACAGTCATGTGAGAAAACAGGAGTATCCTAATTCTTTATCTAACATCTGTTTTCAGCAGTACTGTTTGTTCTCAGCAGGTTTTTGTGTGCATTGCAGTAGCTTGGCAACCTGTAGGTTGCACCATTCAATGAATTCAGTATGCTTTTAATCATCACTAAAATTTTCCTTTCCAAATTTGAATATTATAAGTACAGTGAAGTAGGCATCTGTGATTATAACAGCAACAGCTATGTTAAACAGATCCCAACTGAAACAAGCTGTTCATGTCAATTTGTAATCCAGAGTATTTCTTCAAATTTCAGTCCAAAAGTCTTTCTTGAAATTAGTTTAAGAAAGAATACTTGTAACTTCTTTCTGGGAACGGTATTTCAACAGTTGCAGCTACTTAGAGCTCCCAAATACAGATTTGGGCAGCATACTGAAAAACATAACTACTAAAAGCATGATTATTTGCTGGTTCTGTTGTAGGAGCAAAGCTCGAGTTTGGCCTTTCTCTGCATGCAGATGCATGAACATGGTTTGTGCAAGCCTATTAATTGTACGTTCTCTTTAAATTTGAATTTCTGTATGTTAGAAATGGTAAAAAGCTTTTGTTAATAGTGTAATGAGTATGCTTTGGCAGAATGAATCTTTAGTTCCACTGCCTGTGTTCTTACTAATGGCCAAGAGAGTGAAACATTCTTATGCCATAGATTAGAACTTGCTGGGATTTTGTATTACACCCTGATTTGTAGGGAAGAAACAGAATGCAGGAGGGAAACCCACTTACATTATGGAGCTGGTACCGGTTGTAACATATGGTTCATCCTCTTGAATGAACATGGTTTCTTGATACTAAATAAATCTAGTAATCCCTCTCACATTTTTAACTTAAAAATTGCATCTCAAGACAGCCAGTAAAACAATGTATGGTACAAACATCTTCAAGGAAATGAAGTTTACCACTAAGTAAGATGTAGATATCTTTCTTTTTTTTTTTTTATAATAGGTAATGCAGAGTTCACAACTTCCTATTTAACAATTCCTGCCACTTCCTTTCTTGTGTGTTTTAGTACTTCCTCTACATACAAGCTCATAACTTTGAGAATTTTGATGGAATTAGTAGAAAGTTGGAAATACAGCTGTTGCCTGTTCCATAGTATTCTAAATACAAAAATAATACTGACATAGTCTGCATATGTGCCACATCATAGTCATGATGTGACTTTATTCCCTTAACATTTGCAAATATATTAGAAAGTTTTATTTAGCTTTTAGATTATTGAAGTACCCAATGTGAATGAAATACTTTATACAGAGTGACACCTCTTAGCCATGAGGCAAAAAAACCAAAACCAACATTGCTTTAAACTCTGGCTGCAGTTGCTCAGTGTTTCAGAGTAATGAACAGAGTTTACCTGCATTAGAACCGAGTACTTTCTTTTTCATATTAAAAATCTACTGGTACTGCTTTGCTTGTTCTTTTAGACATTTAACACAGATTTTTATGTTACAGTAGTTTTTCATAGTTGTCTCTAGGAAAAGTAGATTTAAAAATATGCTTTCACCAATAGAAATGTATTTTAAGAAATTATTCTCTTACCTTTCCTCTTTATAAAAATACTGTTAAAATAACCAACATAATACGTATAAACCAAAAATGTTATGGCTTAAATGTGACTTTTGTGAATGCCAATTTTAAACATACTGTGTTAATGCATGTTGCTCCTCATCTTTCATTCTTCATCACTGGTATACCTGTTTCTGCAGAGTAAGAATCTGGTACACATAGAGCCACCTATGTTTTAATTTTAAAATCTGACCATTAATTCATATTCAAGCATGTTCAACATTGGCTTGCCACTACTTCTGCCATGTAAATTCAATGACATTTTGACTGTTGGTGGGACAGTCAGCATTTTGAAAGTCTCACCTATGTGATGTATTTAGAAGATGATTATGTAGCGGAAACTTGGGCTGTGTGGCCAAGATATAGTATTAAATGTACAGTTTGTCTAAAAAAAAAAATACTTTGCTTTCTAATGCATTTCTTCGATCATCTGAGCAAAACTGGCTCCAAAATACCAACCTCAAGGTCAATATTTCTAAAACACAGAGGGCTCACAAAAAACCTTCATGGCAATTGTGGTGTGGTGTGTTTGAGAAGTGTGTTCAAGTCAATCTGTTTCATGCTTTTGCTACTGAATAGATACAGGAGCTACGTGAACACTTTTGTGCATTGATGACTGAAACGAGAGTTCAGACCTCTTTAAACAAGGAGTACATGTTCATAAGCAAGCAGCTATGAACTGGACCTTTTCTTTTCCTTTCAAGACAGGCTCTTCTGAATGCTGCAGATAGAGAGGAGATTGCCTTTACCTTATCAAATAAGAATATATGCCTTTATAAATGAAACATTACAGAAAAAATAGTGGTAAGTCTCTAAAATCTGAATAATCTGATGCTGTTCATTTGATATGGTAGCAGTATTGTACTACGAAGGCTAATTTAGTAGGTTTCTGAGAGGGAAATAACCTTTGGAACTCTTATAATATGCAAACTAATTAGAGGTTACAGTGAACACAGCTGTTTGTGCCAAGCTGACTAAGCTAGGAATTCAAATTACTATTTTTAGCCAGCTTATAATGTCTCTAGTTCTCAATGGTACCCATGTTATTACTTTTTAAAATTATATTAACATGTATTTATCACACTGACAAACTAGGTACAATAAACATTTTTAGTGCAACCAGTCTGTTACTTCAAACAATGTGAATATACAGACACAACAGAACACTTCAGGTGGCATCTGGGCTGTGTTACACTAAAATCAGAAAGCTTCCTCAGAGGAAGAGGCATGAGCCCTGGAATGAAGTAATTGTTGTTTTCTGTAAGTTGTTTGCATATAGTCTGTCTAGCATACATATTCCCCTTTTTTTTGTCCTCCAAGAAAGTTGCCTTTCTGCATTATGTAAGAATTTCTTGCATGCTGTTGTTTGCATTCCAAATGCTTTTCTGTCAATCCTTGAGATAGGATCATTGTAGAGATCCTGTAAAAATTACTATAAATTATATCCTGAAATCTAAAAATCATTGCAGTTAACTGTACTTCTGCAGACTATGAAATAACTGCACTAATAAAAATTTGGAAAACAATGCTGGTGGAGGTTACTTTATGTAAATTGTTTACAGTTGTATGAGATATTGTCAAGATTAACTTCAAAAAGTACATGGTGGACTAGATTCTTTAATAAGCTTTATTTGGTACTTTCTGCAAAGATTACTGGATGAGCAAAAGCATTCCTCAAAATCTGTGTGTACTGAATAGAAATACTTCATGCATAAATTTGTTGCTTTTTAGAAAAAAAAATAAATCTAATTTTAACATAACATATGGCAACCTGGTGTCTAAAACTGCTTTAACTGACTGTGCTTTCTAAAGGCATATATAACTAGTTTAACTTGAGATAAAATTAAGTCTTAGAAAAACTATTTTAATTCCCATTTGCTTCTGTTAACACCAATAGCTTGCTTACTCTATCCTCTAAATTACAGTAGGTAAGATCTGAGTTTAGTGTTAGTCAGTGTTGGGTGT
This sequence comes from Burhinus bistriatus, assembly GCA_013397275.1. Classification (NCBI taxonomy): domain Eukaryota; kingdom Metazoa; phylum Chordata; class Aves; order Charadriiformes; family Burhinidae; genus Burhinus; species Burhinus bistriatus. The sequence goes on from VYXH01008228.1 coordinate 59,365, forward strand.
AGAAAATGATGCTTGCAAATTAAGCCTGTTTTCATAAAATCCTGTTTTCACTTCTGTTTTTCGTGATGGTAAGAGACTTTCAAACCAACTCAAATCAAGAAAATAAAAACTAGGCAAACTCCAGAAGTTCTGATTCCTAAGTAATAATCCTGTTGTTTCTGGTTTTGTGTCATCATGGAAAATAGGGCATTGAAAATTAATCTAGAAGTGCTTTTGTATTTAGAAATACTTTCTCAACAAAAACTTAAAGGAAATGCACGATTTCCAGGCCTGGCTGCCATGGCTCTGACTGGTGTCTGCTTACAATGACACTTCTTTTTTCTATAGCACTAATGATGGGGAAGGGGAGCAAATCTAAAACTTTCTTCCCTTGCCTCTAGGGACCAGGGAAGACAAAAGCATTCCTACCAGAGCCTAAAAAAAATTGCTCAGAGAAATAGCCTCCCTTCTGAAAGGAGAAATACATAGTTGTTCCAACACAGCTGTCAACCCAAGAGCATTACAGCAAAGTGGTTGGATTCCTAAAATGGTAGTGAGAAAGATTGACTCCTAAGTTAGAAACCTAATGAGTTCGAGCATTGTGGATGAAAACTAATCTGCTTGGAGAACACAAGCAGCATCCATCATCGCAACCAAGAGGTGTCTTCTGACTGTCTTCAATGGGTGACTTCCTTAACTGGTGCATTTACACTACTCTTCAGGGAGGACACAACTGGCTATTCAGAAGAGATAGGGTAGATCAGAATCACTAGTCTAGCGTAAAGGCCTCTCTCTTTCTCGTTGAAACCCTTTAATGTTTTAGCACTCCAGGTTGACATAAGTGTTTATTTTGGAATGCGATGCCAGCAACAACAACAAACCTGACATTAGGGCATCCAAAGGACAATAGCAGTGATGTGAAAAAAATGTATGATATTTTCCTTTGTAAGACCTAGAAGAAAATTTTCATAGCTTTAAGTCTCTAATGCAAAGGATTATGTGTGTGCATATTCTTACATACAGCCTATCTTTTTCCCTTTGCATGCAAATTTTAATGCTGTGTTAACAGCAAAACAAAAATGGATTGGTGATAAGCCTCGGAGTGTATGCAGTCTCCTGCTTTCCCAATTACTCATTGCATTGACGGTGGTTTCTAGGAGGTATTGTAAGGTGCCAAGTCAAGTTGTTGAATTTGTAGAGCTTGATAAGTAAATATGAGAACAACTGTGGAGCTCTTTAAAAACTCAAATTTTCTGTTTTCAGGCACACCTAGTGCTGTAGGACGTCTCTGATGTTGGTGAATTTTTTGCTTAAGATCAAATTGTCTCTATGTAGCCATCTCTCATTCCACCTAGTTTTTAATATTCATTTTGAGCACCCACCAAAACTTCTGAGGTCATCTGTTTCCTGTTTTCAAGTAGTATTTGTAAATGGTCTTTGGTATTCATTACTAGTAACTGGATGACCACCACTTTAATGTAAATAGCGCACCATGAGAGAGAGAGATGTATGGTTTTTTTCTATCATCCGTCTACAACAGAAAATAGTGCTGTAGAACAAACTGAAAACTGTAAAAAGCATGTTCCTATTTGCCAAATCCAGGCTTAAAAATCCTTGTGATCTTATTCAGGGAATCGGATGCCTTCCAGGGAATTGTTCTGGTGCTAAATGTATGGATGTATCATCAAACTCTCTGAAAACCAAAAGCTCTGTCTTCTCTTTACCACTAGGAGACTGTTTAAGAAAAAAGCTTTTCTTTCCTCTGTCTTGGTTAGGATTGCCTTGAGAATTAGAACTATAAAATACCCCAAAGCTTGGGAAATAATTTTTTTATCCCTACTGGATAGGCAAAATGATGAGTTTAGGAGAGATGATGAATTTGTAGTAGATGGCAATTTTACCCACATCACAACTTCTGCTAAGATCTTGTGTGTTTTGTAGATACTTTACCTGTCCCTTAGGGCCGCTTCATGGCCTTAACTGCTAACTAAAATCCCTCATACTACATGGATGCTAGCTAATTAGTTTCAATTAGGGAGAAAAGGGAAAGCTAATTAGTTGGTGAGGTTGTGTTCCCAGCTTATTTGTGGTTGGTGTTTTGGGACTGCTGTATAAACACCTTGGCATTTTCCTTAAGATCCTTTCCCAGCACAGGCCTCCGGTTTAGTAGTGGGCTCATACTCTGTGCAGTCAACTGCGCTCTGGCTTTACGGCAAAATTTCCTTTCCCTGGGGGAAGGAACATTATATATGTATCATATCAACTGAAATGTCTGGAGAATCACCCTTTGTTTGGAAGCTCTGATTTGTGTTATGCTTTCATGGATAATTTCATAAACTCATCAGGGAAGTGACTGCATGAGCTTATTGTATGGGCCATGTTGTGGAAACGTGCTGTGTGGTGGAGCTGCATCTTTTAAACTTTGAGCAGTGGCTTGCTAAAATGTTTTTGTTTTTCTCTGGTAATTTCTAGTTGCGCTGTGTGCTAGACAATTAGATCTCTGTCTCACGTATGATACCTTAGTTTGAAAATGACCTTGACAAAACTAAGATCACTTGGGAATTGTAGCCTGCCCTTTTCTCTTTGACAGTTCTGATAATTTAAAAAGTTCTGCATGTTATTGATGAGCATATATTACTGCAGATAGGGAATACTGGACTTGACTAGTCTTCTGTCAATGTGACCAATATTCTTATGATACCAGTTAGTAATCTAGATGTGTTTAACTCATGTCATCTACGAAAGAATTAAAAATAATGCTGTGGTAGTTCTGCAATGGTGTATGTTTAAACTGCTAAGGCGACAAATGCTCAAATGTTGGCATTTCTTTAAAAAAAAAAAAACAAAAACAAACTGACATTTGTATCTTACTTTGTTTCTTTAAAATGTTTGTCCTGAGCAAAATGACTGTGGTGGTTGTCTATTAAGCAGCTAAAGTACTGTGCTGTTTGTTTGGCTTTTAGTCAACATACTTTCCAGGAAAAGGTGAAAGGACACAAATACCACAGAGAAGTTTCGTTTGTAGTTCAGTGAATGTGAAGTATATGTTTTAATCTAAAATGAAGTCTCTTTTTTTAAAAACTTAATCAAGGCTTAGTAGAAAGACTCAAACTTCAGCTCCTCAAATATGCAAGGCTGCTTGCTTTCAGACTTGGAAAGTGTGATATTACTCATCAAGACCACAGAACTTTTTCTGTGTTTGGATGCTCTGGGTCCTTTGGTAATTGTAGTAGTTCTGTTAACAGTTCATTAGATGAGCATGTTAACAGTCTCCACAACTGATTTAGAGGGCCTTTAACAGTGACAGTAGATCCAATACTAAACAACTGCCTGGAGTCTCTCTTTAGGCAGAAGATTATGTTGTCCTTTGATATTGCTACAATACCTAGTACCTTAGGAGCCTCACACATTCCTTGTTAACAGTAGTAATAAAGGGACAGATATTCTGAAAATTTACATTCTTTTTAGTGGCAGCATGCCCATGGGGTCAAAAATGGGAGATAAGGAAAATCAGTAAAGATTTGTTCAGCTTTCAACTGATAAGACCTTGACTCTATTGCCTGATGAGGGCTCTCAGGTGGTGGTAATGATGGAAGCGGGTCTGATTGCAGGATGCCAGTTGGATCCAAAATATTTCATTGTTGTCGTTCAGATGTTTAAATTCAGTTAAAGGATCTCTTACATATATTTTTTCCTTTTTTTTTTTTTTAACCTGTAAGTCTTAAATACACAACAGGAAGCTAGCAGGTAGTTTTACTAGGAAAGACATGATTTAAAAACACTCAACCCACTCCAACAAACAAAGAAGGCTACAACCCATAAACCCACAGGTGACTTTTTGTTGTATTTATCAAAATTAAGGAGACTGTCAGAGTGGACACCTGGAGGAGGGGGGGAAAACAGCCTCAGACAGGGTCTGATAATGATTTTCATTGCTCTACTACTGTTTTCACACAGCTAACAGGAATTAGGAGTGTAATTGCTAGCAAGTTTTTGTTTGTGCACCAGAACACATGCTCTGATGCCCTGTACCTGTATAGATCAAATCACACGTCTTCTGTGTGAAAGGAGAGGATGGTAAGTTATGAAATGGAACTGTGTGCCTGTGTTCGTTTACAGGAACATTCTTCTGCTTCAAGATTTCAAATGTGCTTGTTTCAGTGTACTGAAATCAATTTACAGGAAGTCAGGCTCGACTGATTCACTTTCTGCATATTGATTTCTGCCCAAAGTGAAACTTCTGATATTAACAAAGCATGAATGATTTTATTTTTTTTATAGACATTGCTTGAAATGACTGAAAATAATAAAGCCTTTTTTCTTATTCCTGAAGGTGTGGTTTTTTTAAAGGCGAGATTTAAAATGGAATAAAAATTATTCTGGGTAATTCCTGTAATGGTGATGAAGTTTACGACTGGTTTGTGCTTATATAGAACAAGCATTCTCACTGTTTTCCTGCCTTTATTTCAGTACCTTTTCTTGATCTTCTGAAAATACATTAGCCACTGCCTGGTAGAATAACCTGTTTTCAGGGCTCCAAGAACAGGCTATCCATATGTCAATCATGACAGGTGAAGAACGACCACCTGATGATAGGTACTGAAACAGTGAAAAACTTAAAGGATAATACTTCAGTTTACTCCTTCTATCTCTTTGATTCTCTTCTGTTAAGATTTAGGGATGAACAAGACTTTTTCCTGTTTTTCCTCCTGTGTCTGCTCTTCCTGTTTTTAATGGAAAATTAATTTTCAGATTTTTTTTCTTAGTATTAACTCTGCAGCATGTAAAACTTTATGAAATTTAGGAATTAGAGTGGAATTGTTGTTTTACAATGAAAAGGGGTTATGCTTGTTTAAATACGTTGGTAGTGTCTATAGATTACTTCAAAATTTTGGTTTAGGGAACATCTGCTAAAACACTACATAGACTAATAATGCAGGGTTATGTCAGAACTCTATGGCATTGAAGTGCAAAAACTTTATACAGAAAATGAAGCATTCCTCACTGACAAAATACTAAGACAATCAGAATTGCTTGACTGCTCCAGATTTAAGCAAATCAAAACATTTCCTGAGTTCCTTTGTTATTGAACAGATTTAATTCAACTGGTAGTGTTTTTTCATACACCTATTACTGTCCTTATCATGATTCGTATAAAGCTCTCCTTAAATCCTTTCTGTCACTATTCTTCTATAACTGCTTTTATCACTCTTCCAAACAGTGCAACCCAGGTTCTAAATAAATGATCATGGACTTAAGATCATTTTGTAGGTACTTCTAGTTGCCCAGTCATCTTAAAAAACTTAATCAGAAGTAGATTTATCCTTTTCATGTGTAGAGTAGGCGTGTGCTCTGCAAGGATTTTCATCCGTCAAATTTCATCCATCAAACCTGCTTAAATTCAGAGCAAAATCTAGTTTTTTATTTTACTGATTGTAACTAAAGATGAAGTGGGTTTTCATAGCTTGATCAAATGCCTGTTACATAGAAAATACTTTATCCTTCTGCCAGAGGGTTTTTGGATAAAACTGTTACAGATTAAACCATGTCAACATGGCATTGCCTTCTACTATCTTTTAGTAAATAGGACTCTGGTTACTGAGAGATACAGTGTCAATGGCTGCTGTTAGACAGGTATTAGGAAGTCTTTAATCTTGGTTTTGTTGTGGATTTTTACAGAAGAAATTATTTCTATAAGCCAGGTATTAAACTTTTTAAAAAGCTGGAAATTCATACATGAGTGCCAGCTGTTACTAGCGGTATTAACTGTGCAAACCAGGCTAATTAGCTTTCATCTGAAGTCTTCTGCCCTTGTTCTAGCACAATCCTTGAAATTGTTTAAACAAAACATTATCTCAAACCTTTTTAAAAGGCTGGATTTTTTTTCTGTGCAGAACACAGCCTTGTAAATGAGTTAGGCTTTCTGGATTTATACATAGAACTTCTAATACTGAACTTCAATATTCAGTGTACATTAATTGGTGTTAATATACCAGTGTTCAAATTGGTATATTAACCTGAGCTGCTTTCTGAGACCCATGTAAATGAATTTAAATACTTGAAAGCCTAGCATCTGTTTGAAAATATTTGTGTAACTTTGAGGGAAGTGTGTGTGGGGGGGAAATATGTAGCTGCTTGATGAAAACAAAAACGCAACCAAACTCAACTTCTTTAAAAAGCAGTAAAAATTTAAGATATTAGTGACTAATGACCATGAAAGTGAATGGTGTACTTATACAAATGATGAAACAGTGGGCAAGGAGTGATGTTGATGCAGACAGCTTGAAACTCACTGTATCACATTGTAAATCTTGCTGAAAAAGGGACACTCAGAAGCAAGTCTTACATTTTATTATCTTATTTATTTAATCGGATGAGCTCATTTATCTTAAGATTAAATGGTGATAATGGATTATGCAGGAATTGGGGGGAATAGTACAGTCTTGCTTTCTTAACATTAACCGAGGTTATTAACAGTGTATGTACTATCTCTGAAAGTGGTAGAGGATTCTGAGTATAAATAAAAAGTCATTCCATGATTCCTATTGCGTGAAGTCAGAGATCCCCTTGAGAAACTGTAAACTATCTGCAGTGGTTCCAAGGGCATCTCTTGTCCTTTTGCTTCCAGTTTGCAACTTGTCATTTACAGATTGTCTAAACTCTAGAAAATACCTTCATTATGCAGCACAGTGATCTGGTTTTGCTGTGAAAAAGTGTGAGAAGAACCTTTTCTCATCCCTCCCTCACCTTTTAGTAGTTACAGGTTTTACGTCTTTTTTTTCCTCCCCTCCCCACTGTGCCTGAAGCCTGCAAAGCCTACACACATGGTCTTTACCTCATTGTCGGCTGGGGTTTTTTTATGTGGTCATAGCTGTGTAAAAGCTATAATACTGTTAGGTGGCTTGTGAGATGTTAGAATGAAAATATTAGGTAACTAAGAAAGGAGGACTCTGTTTATAACCACAGTTGTCAGTTTATGAAGCCTGGAATATCCTACAGGCCAGGAATTACACATTTTTAAACTCATACAAGACCCATACTGCAAACAAATTAAGGTCTGGATTTGCTACGCAGGCTAAATTCCTTTAGGACTTATGTAGATATCTGGGCTTTCAGAGGCACCAGTCTATTTGAGATGAGGTTAAACCAAAACCCTCTATCTGGACACCTCTAATGTTTGGTCAAATCAAGATCTGTGTCTCATCTCCGTGATTATTTTTCTTACAGGAGAAGAGTAACTGAGTTAGAACCTCTTGACACTTTAATGAGACTGTGGTTTATTTCCTGGCACTGACTTTGTTTGATGAAACAGATAGCAAAGCTTTTCTTTTGCACAACAGCTGTCAAGAAAAAGCCATTTCATCTTCTCGAAAGTCTCTATCCTTCCGATAATGTCTAAGATGTACTTCTGAAGCAGATTGAATATCTGGGAGGAAAAATAGAGATGAACGTGAAGAAGGAGGGAACTTCAGTTGTTTTTTTTATACTGACCCTCCATTCAGTTGTTTCCTGTTTTGGCAGTGAGTACATGGCTACAAAACAGCAGAAGTAGAGTGTTCCTGCCAGCTACTCTGAACTTCTTCTGTTATGGGTCATAAATTTCAAGGACAAACTGTATTTTGAACTTACTGAAATTTGAGAAGTCTCATGTAATTCTTTAACCTAATATTAGAGTTTAGATCTGCTGCAGCTCTCAAAAAAAATCAGAATTGAAAACTCGGGTTTTACTCATTGCAGATAATGATGTTGAAGCAATACGAGAATCTGAACAGCTGAGTTCTGCAGAATTGCAATGATTTATTCTACACCAATATCTTCCTTTTGACGACATGCAAAATAAATATAATCCTGTTAAAACTTGGAAATGACACAAGTCTATGACTTTCTCCCTTCTAGAATTACATACCCAAGTTGTAAGAACCATTCAGGTGCAATTGTTTAATTGAGCATTTACACTGTTCAGTTATCTACCATGATGAGGTAGGTACAATAAAGTACTGCAGGATTTACTTTAATAATTCTTAGATTTCTAGTTAGGCATGTTGAAACTCATCAATAGTGAGAAACAATCTATAATATTTGCTAGCTGCAATAAACATGGGCCCAGAAAAAATGAGTACACTTTCGCAAGTGCTGATATGATTTAATAACACAATCATGCCCAGTTTACATTCTCCTGGGGGGTTATTTCCGTGCCTGCAACCAGCTGACTAGTGTCAGAAACGCTGCTTACGCTGCATTGCCACAACCTGTTCCAGATTGCCCACATAGTGCTGAATTAGCAAGGGGCTTTCTAGGAAAACCATGTTGCAAGTGTGTGATTTTTGAAATTTTTTTTTTTTTTTTTTTTAAACTCACATAATAGTGGTGTTGAACTTTAAACAAGCCAGTCCCTTTCTCTCTCTCCCCATGCTGCTTGACCTCAGGAAGAAGCTCAGCATACCAGTCTACTGGATTTGTTTTGAGGGACATTAATAAGCAAATCAATACTACCGTATTTTACTTGAAAGCAAAACTGAGAGACTAGATAAATGTTTTATAAAGGGTATTAAAATCTACATTTATTTCATTTATCTGGCTAAAATTCTGAAGCTTGCTATTAAGTTCAGTGTTATGTGATGCAATTGTCTGTTCACTTATCTGATGTCTAGCTGACTTTCTTGTTACCTAGAAGTTACATCCACATTTCTTGTCCCTCTCCAAATATCCTGATGTAGAGTTTGCTATGAGATAAGAAATCCAGTCTTCCTTGTCAAAGTGGGTTGAATGAACAGTTGATCTATGTACGCTTTAGATCTTAGAAAGGTTCTTTTGTTGAGGAGTCAGTTTGCTGCTTTTCAGTGATGCAGTTTGCTCCCTTACACACTGAATTGGAAGACCTTTTCCCATTTGTGTAAAGCAGCTGTTAATTATGCATCCCTTTTTTTCTTGGATCCCTGTTTTTCTTGTAGTCTTCTGTACGGGTCTTTGCCACCTCATATATTTGTAGAGGTACTTCCATTCTGAAATCAGCCTGTAATGACATCTCAGAAAACAGCAGCTTTCACTTGACTTTACTGTAACTTTTTTTTTCCTCTTCCACCTTTTACAGCAGTGTCATCGTTTTTTCAGTGCTAGCTTTAAGAGGAAACATTTTTTTTTTTTAAGCTCTTAAGCTAAAATTACTTTTTAATTTGAGTCTTTATATACTTGTTGTGAATTGCTTTCCTTTGTGTGACTGCCTCAGTAGATAGATTACTGTACACTTCTGTAGCCCATGATAAGATCTTGGCAATTGCCGCTTCCCGTAGGAACAGAACTGTTAAGATGACAGTATATCATTATCTCTTAGTTCAGAGTTTATGGTGTAATAAAATAGTGTGATCAAATTGAAGCCTGCTGCAAAGTTCCCGGGAGCCTTTCTGTTGAATCTGAAGGCCTTTAGACTGGACATTTAGTTTCTCTTCTGTAAATACTGATATGCAAATCTATGCAACATTGCATTGTGCTTGAACGACTAATGTCATGGGCACCTCTTCGTGTGATCTTACCTAATACATACTTGAGGATTTTGAGGTATATCTTCTCTTTTGTAATCTCCCATTGGTGTCTGAACAAGATGGGGAAAATATAGTGAAATGTGCTGTTGTGCCAAGAGTTTACGTATGGCAACTATAGTGTAGTGCAGAGTACAGTGGCTAGGACAAGTAGGAAAGTTCGCAGAAAATACTTATTCAACAAAGGGGTAATTTGACAAATCTGGGACTCCAGAGTAGTTACGGGTTCGGGGACTGAAAAGAGGGTAATTTTTTGAAGGCTGAGAGGAATGGAAAGAAAGGACTGTGGGCTGCAGAGTGGGTCACTACTGTGAGGTTTCTGGCAGGGGGAAGGCAGGAAGGGTCAGGCATTCTGATACAGAAAGCTTTGGGACAAGGGGCTGAGAGCCACCATGAGCACCTCTTGCTGATGAACATCTGTAAGACTGGAAATTAAGGCTGTGTTCATGGGACTGACCCCTTTTTTCTGAACAACACAGCCATCTGCCCTTGCATTCTGTGTCCTTTATTTGTGATGGGAAGTGTGATGCTGTCAGGCCAAGTGGAACCCATTCATGCAACTGAGAGCAACCTTCTCCCGTAAAGCACAAGAACTTCTTATTCCAGTCACTACTGCAAATTAACAGTGACAAGATCTTTCCATTTGAAGAACAGAGCTTCAGCAGACTTCCTCTTTCTACCCCTGAAGTTTTTGGGGGTATTTGCACAGGGTACAGGACTTAAAACCAGGAGATGAGTGGCATGGAATGACTCATGCTCAAAACCAGAAGCATTTGACGTTGGAAAACTGACTTCAGTTCTAGACCTTCCTCTTTAAAGTTTTATATTGCACGACCTTTTAAATGAAATGTCGAGCTTCCTTTTTAAATGACAGGATCTCTGCAGTGTGACTATGAGTGTGATTCAAGAAGGCGTTTTGTAACTTTATCAATCCCTGTGTCCATCCACTGACTTCAGTTCTCATGACATCACTGGCTTCAAGTTCCTCGTAGCATAATAATTACATGCTTTGAATGAGTCTGCTTTCTCCAGTGTGGAGATCCTGTACTGCTATTATTGACATATTCTGAAACCTCCCTAACACCAGTGAGCATCAGTAGTTATGTGACTCCTGCAATAAGCAATTACAGAAGTTTTTGAGGAATGTACAAGAAAGCCTGTAACATGGCCATTTTACATAACTTGTCACTAGATATTTTGTTTTCCCCTGCAATAATTTTCTCTGTTGAAGGCCACCATTAAAGTCAGCTTCATATCCTGGAAGTGATCTTAGGGTTTTTTTGTCACTTTAGATGTTGTATCAACTACTATAGCCCCCCGCAAAAAAACCAACAAAAAAACCAACTGAAACCCCAAACCACTTTTATTCCATATGTCCCGCCTTTTCAAGCATGGATTTGACCACTGAGGTCCAGGCAGGCATGCCATCCAGGATTTTCTATTTTATTGGTGTTCGTTACATTCAGAAATTGAACAGCTATATGCTAGTTGGATTTCCATAGAAGGCAGCAGCTTGCCAGTTGCCATATCTAGGTCCCTCACGTTATTACCACCCCACCCCATTTTTTTCCTGTTTGTTGAAACGTGCTTAAGAAATATATTACATTTTTTAAATTGTCTGTGTTTCTGGAAGGTATGTGGGTAACTTCTTTCTTTTAATTTTCTCTGTGCCTATGGGAGTTATGCATCTCCTAGAACTCCCTTACTCTTTCAGTACCTGTAGGCATCATAACATCTTTAAAAAGATCTAATATTTGGTAGCAAGGTAGTAGCCAGCTCTCTATTCCCTGAATAATAAATTACCAGTTTCAGATCCTTAAATATGTGATGTTGGTATTTGAATCTGTGGAGCTCTGCAAGGCTTGGGGGTAGTGTGTATGTGCACATACACATGTATTCTTAAGTGTAATATTTTTTTATTAGAACGCCTTTGTATCATTCCATATCTGTCATGAAGCATTTCATCCGTTTCCTATTTTAAAACAGCGGACAGTTCTTTTCAAATTTGTTAATGCTGTGAAAGGAAACAGTGTAGATTAGTGCTGCTGCTAATTTAACCCAATATTTACAGCTTAAAAAAAAAATAACATATGTAGGCTCTGTGGGAAATGTGGTTAGAGATCTAGAAAACCATTTTTCCAAGTTCCCTGTTTTTGTCTCTTGTTAATCCTGTACAGTCAGTAAAGGAGAAAAATAAACCCCTGCAAAATACAAAGTCGCCAACCTAGTGTCAGAGACAAATTTATGAAAATATCCATTTTAGCTGCCTCATGTTTGAGATATTAGACTGTGATAGTCAAGATCATATTCTCCAGACTGCATTCTTCATAAGCAGAAATACTGGCAGCCATGTGTTAAGTTATAAAAAGATAGCAGCTGATGTCGGGGCTTATTTCAGTGAGGAGCCATTTCAGAATACTGTACTAATTTTGAGCAGGTATACGTAGAATAGAACTCTTCCCTTGACATGTAGCATTCAGTGTAAATTGATATATATCTGAATAATGGGGTAGAAAAAGATGAACAAGTAATAAGCTACAGTAGATAGCCCACTTAAAAAAAAATAAAAATCTTCAGCATTGTACATGATTCTTTATACAAAACTGAGAGGAACAGTAAAACAGTTCAGTTTGGCCTGCATTTTAGGGATTAGATTTTTGAGCTGGTATAAAATCCTCCTGCTCTGATGTTGGAAAACTACCACAATTTGAACCAGAGCCTGAGCTAATTTGAAACTATTAATAGAGGAGTGCCCAGCCTTTCTGTGCAAATGATCTATGTATCACAAGCAGCCCTCCAAATGCATTAACTGTGTGCACAGAGACCTGTTCTCTGGTCATACTGCATATGGATCAACACCATGCTCAAATATGTCTGTATCTGGACAGATAATGAATATTAAACTCTGCTTCATTTGGTTGGTTGTATTTAACAAAATTAATTTCATCCAGTGAAAGGGGAATAATTTAACTCAATAATTTGTTTTTAATGACGATTTTTTTAGTGGCCTCTGAGCTAGGTTGATTTGTTCATTTTGTGTATGTGCTCAGTGTCTGTCAGGATTTCTTAAACTTAATTATCCTATTGAAATATCAGTTCCATAGTAAATCCATTCCTTCAGTTTTCATTAGTTTCAGTTAAATCTAACAGCCTCACCCTGAAGTTCCTAGTACTATAATTTTTAAGAATTGCATATTTACGCAGTATTTATTTATAATGTGAAGTTCTGTTTCTACAAATTGGGACTAATGTCCAAGGACAGCAGAATTCTTTTTATTATAACTTTTAAAATTGTCTCAGATAGCTGAGCTATTATATGCATCTGAAAAATCCTGAAAGAAACCCTAATTATATGCTTGAGATGTTTCAGTTGAGCGTGTGAATTGGATACAAATAACTTTTGCTACTTGCAGCTTTGTGACATCTTGCTGATAACTCAAGATAAAGGTGTAAGTGATCTTAGACAAGTCACCACTCCATATGTGTGTTTGATGCCAAGGTTCTGATAAATTTAAACCTAACTCTTAAGTTGAAGCCCAAAATGCTTTCTGTCCAGAACTCCCACACGTGAAGATGTGAAGTCAAATGGGTATTGGTCTTAAAATAGCTACTGGTATGATGATATTAGTTGGATTCATATCTAAGACTTTTCTTTCTTTTGTTGTTTCAGGACATCAGGCATGAAGCCAGTGATTTTCCATGTAAAGTGGCCAAACATCCCCGAAACAAAAATAGAAATAGGTACAGAGATGTCAGCCCCTGTAAGTGCACTTTCTTTTCCATTGTTTGTAATAGACTGTTGACCTCTAATGACTTCTTCTAACAGCTAAATATTCTTTGGAAGAACAAGATTTCTGTTAGATGGATATACATCCAAGACAATTCTTTTTGTTAAGAAATTTATTTATGAGATAGGCGTCACAGGATGCCATTATGTCCATAGGATTATACTAGGGCAGCATACAGTATATTCTGTATTTGTTAGTAGAAATCTAAAGAAAGGAATTTGCTTTACCTGTGAATTCTTATGCTAGAGAAGCATGGTGGCTGAAGTAGCATTAATAAAATTGCAAGTATCCCTTCTATTGCAGTATACTTACTAGAGCATCATATAGCATAACTGCTCCTCTTGGGAGATGGGGAAGCATCTTGCATAAAATACATGACTACTAGAAATAAATCTAAGCTAATAAGCTAACTGGAACAGAGGAAAGGGGATGTTTGCAAAGGTGGTAATGCTGGTGTGAGACCTGTGTTTTGTGAAATGATTATCATTACATGTTCTAGTGGGAATTGCATCTTTGAGCACGTGTGCTCTGTACAAGGCACAGCTCAGTTTGGTATTGCAGCCTCTTTCCTTCCATGATCCCGTGTATAAAGACAGTAACTTTCAGACTTGCCTGTGCCTGGCAGGCTGTATTTCTGGGGTGTGCAGAGAAGTACAGGACTAGGCCAATGGTTGGCAAGTAACCCTTGGTGTAGCAGACACTAGAGAAAGTCCACAGCTGGTTCACCAAACTGCCTTCTCTGAACTAAATGACAATGCCTGTTCTGGGACTTCTTTCCCTCTTGAAGGGTGCAGTACTGCCACCTGTTTTAAATGCAGAGTTTCTATGGGCACTGTCACTGGGAAAATGTCTATCTCCTGTTCAAAGGCAACAGTGTTATTGTCTATCAGAACACTTTTATACTTAGTGGTTAAAAGTTACTGAAGTCTTTGGAGCAATTGAGTAGGAACAATAATGTTGCACATAGGTTGCTTTACTGAGCAGTTCTAATATTTGGGATTGTGAGGAACAAATGTTTCCTTTTTGTCTTCAGATAATACTGCTTCCAATCTGTTTTGCTTTTTTGCAAAATGTGGGAACTCTTGTGTGTGGTTTTTGTTAGTGGTTTGGTTATTTAATACTAAATGGAGCAAGCTGAGACTAACAAAAGAGCAATGAAATTACATTTGCTGTTATTCTTGAATATTTTTTTGCCATACATTAAGGTGTGATTGGGTTGGGAACAGTAGCTAAATCTCTGTCAGAAGAATAAGAAGTCTCTGTTCTGTTTGTCCAATATATGTTTAGGCAAACCTTTAACAACCTTGAACAAGCTGGGTTTGAATGTTTAAGCTGCAAAAGATAAGCAGTTGTGTAATTAGATTTGTTTGAAAACAGTAACTCAATAACTGTACAAATAGGTCAGTGTGATCTGGTTTGCAAATTACTGTTGTGATTACTTCAGATACCAGTACTTCCATTTTTGCAACGTACGCTTGGAAGATGAAGTGTAACTTCTGTTCACTGCTCTGCTGTAGTGCTGTTCTTGTAGTACCTATATTGTATTTCCAGAGTTACAAGCACCAGGGAACACTTCTGCGCTACCTGTGATTAAACTCTTTTCATTCTTCAGGACGACGCAGCTTTTTTGATCCTAACATCTGATGAGGTTGTGCATGAATTGTGCTGTGTTGCATATACATTAACCAGTGTTTTCTAATTATGCTGCAGTTGATCACAGTCGAATTAAGCTAAACCAAGGTGACAATGACTATATCAATGCTAGTTTGATAAAAATGGAAGAGGCCCAAAGGAGCTACATCCTTACCCAGGTAATTGCTGGCAGTGGATAGTAAAAAAACATATGGTGATTAGAGTTGTTTTTCTTAGGTTTTCTTTAATCTATTATGTTTGTTTTCTTTGTTGTAAAGCTAGTTAAGTGTGTATAAACATCTGTGTGTATATATAAACATATACATAGAACAATTTTATAGAAATGCTACATATTTCTTCCTGCTTCCTGTCAGCACTGACTGACTTCTTGTAGAGTATTTTGACCGCTTTGTATATCTGACTTTAGACCCATCTAGGTTAGAAGCTAACATACTTCCAGAACTCCACTTGTTGGCTTATGACAAGCAACATTTAGATGTGGTTGAAATGAATCACTCTTCTAGATGGAAGGCCAGCCCAAAGGCTTGAGACCACTACAGTCTTAAGTTGCCTGATGAATTCTCTGAACAGAGGTGAACCTCACTTAAAGGGAGGTTTTCACATTACTATATGTATAAACTTCAAGCTGTTCAAAACCTATTTGAAGTAACATACTTTAATTATAACGGATATTTGTGTGTTATGTTGAGTGGGGCAGATGTTAACTAAAGCATATTAGGGTATTTCTTACACCTGACCTTCTGTTTGAAAGAAGCAGCATGCTTCACCATGTATTTCTTCTTAAACGTCCTTCTGAAAGTTGTGTTATTGTAGTATTTACAAATAACATACCTCCTAATAACATGGCTTGCAAAAGGTCTGAGTTGGGCAATGCCGATGCTTGTACCTTTAATGTGAGAGGAAAGCTATGAATGCAGATTTTAGTGATGGGAATATGGGGGGCAGGATGGAAGTGCCTGTTTTTCACTGAATCTGTGAATTCCACACTTATCTATATAACAAATTTAAAAATACCCGGATACCCTGTTGTCTTATTCTGAGAGCTAGCAACTGTGCCAGAATTCTTGTTTGTCTTAGATGTTCGGTTCCCTGGAGACTGTCCTGGTCTCTAATCTTGACTTTTTTTTTTTACCCCTTCCTCCCACACTTTAGATAAAGGTAGACTGGGATTGGTATTTGCAAGCGGTAGCTCTTCTTTCCTGTTTCTAGAGAATAAAGATAAATCTTCTAAGGAAGAAGTGGACAGTACAGCATTCAATATGAAAATGATTCTCTGCACACAGCTCTTATTCCACGTATTCACGACTGGGAAGGTTGATCATAGGGTTGAACTGATAGACCTGTATGTGGAATAGTCAAATGTGCAGCTAAGTGGTACTAATTATCTATTCTGATCCAGAATTTAATGGATTTGAATGTCTTTATTTAAATCCAGTCATTCTTTCTGAGGACCCTGGCCTGCTGTTTTGTTTGAGCAAAGTGATGGATAGCAAGTGTGAGAGGCACAGTGATGCTGGTTTGTGTTGCCCAAAATTCAGAGCAATGGTTTTGGAGTAGAAAATACCAAAGGAACATAGCACAAACAACGACTTATAAGGAAATCTACTTTGTGAGTAGATAGTAGTCTTTAAAAGGAGTTACCATTTTGTTCAGTCCCAAAGCAGGTTAATGAAGATTCTGGAAGACCTCATAATTTATTACTGATCTGGCATTGTTTCAGTCTTTTGAATGTTCATCCATTCAGTCCAGTAATTTTCAAGTATTATGAATAACAATGATGTATTAGAGAATAGTTCAACATAGTTGTTAATTCTGTTCTTAGTTAGTTAATGGGGTTTTATTTTCCTGTTATATGTACACCTTTCCTAAGAAAATTCTCTCAGCATTTTTCACTCCCAGTTCTCTTCTCGCAAATGAGACTACTTCTCTCTTCCTGTAACGTATGGGGGGGGAAAGATTAACCATGCTTTCATGGGTAAATTCATAGTGTTAAAATGGAACTTAAAGCTGTATCACAGCATTTTTTTACAGTTTGAGATGAGAAGTTGCTTGGTACTTGTCTAAATTTATTGCCTAATGCAGTAACTTTTACTGGGAAACATTGCATTGACATTAACAGAAAATAATGCTTATTTCTGGGGATTCTGTCTCTGCAGGGACCTTTGCCAAATACTTGTGGTCACTTTTGGGAGATGGTTTGGGAACAGAAAAGCCGTGGTGTTGTCATGTTGAACAGAGTGATGGAAAAGGGATCCGTAAGTACTTAGCCAGTTCTAGCTTTCTGTTCATTGCATGTTTATGATTTTTGTTTAAAAAAACAAAACAAAACAAACCCCCGAACCAACAAAACAAAAACCAAAATAAAACAACACCCAACCCAAAGAATGGGGAGGGACTGGAGAGATGACGACCATCAGTAATTCTATCTAAGAAATATGCCTAGCATTGAATACCCAGTGAACCGATCTTAGTGCACTCAGAAAATTATTGTTTATAGTTGTAGGTCTTAATTTCTTCTGAATTTGCTGAAACAAAGCATGAATACAATATGACTCTCCGCACAAGTGAATGTTTGGTCTCTACTGCTAACCTAGGTATCTGAAGGTAGTTCTTTTCAGTGTACGTGGATTGCACTTCTCAAAGGTCATTTACACCAAGTGTTCGTTCACAAGCGTTATGAAATGGTTTTGAAGTAGTTATAGAGGAGGCACTCTGACTCCAAGTTTCCTTTGTGCAATAAGAGCTCTGATTATTAAATGTATCATCTAGGCATATTGTTTCTCCACCATTGTCATTGTCTTACAAAATACATTAGAGTTATGAGGAGGATGGGGCACAATTGAACGTGCTTCTCCTAGTATCTATCTTAAGCAATAATCTTTTGGGTGATGTGGAACCAGCTGTTGAGCCACTGATTTACTTGCTAGGACAAGTGCAGTGGGCTAAGTTCTGTCCAGGCCTTTTAGGAAGTTTACATTAGGCAATACGGCCAGAAGATGAAGGGAAACAATAGTTGAACAAACAATTGGGGTTATTTTAAGTAATTTACCTTCAGACAGATAAAAAGTTTTGGTTCCTCTGGCACATGCAGTAGCTGCTGTCTTGAGAAGGAAATGCCTGAGCCTTTCTGCTGGTGGAGAAGACAGGAGCCATCAAACATGGTTTTTCATCCATAGGTCAGAGTTCTGCCTCTATGCTAATTCCACAGCTGCCATCCTTAAAGTGGACTTGGCAGCTATGCAAATTTGAGACAAAAGCATTTTAAAGGCTGATAGAAATGCACAATTTAAAGTTGAATGTTACAGTGCAGTCAGTAGAAAGACACTGTGGAGGAGGGATAGCGGGTATGTTGGGTATCCACCAGTGATAACTGGGTGGTACATGCTTTTGCATAATCAGGAAAGAATTTCCAATAATCAGGAAAATTCTTGTGCAATGAGTTGTGTTTCAATAAACTGCAGTCTTGATTTTTGAGTGTTTTGCTTTTTTTTGTAGTGCAAGTGAAATTTAATCTTCAAACGAGATGCAGTAACCATATTTTTCAGTAGTTTCTTCCTTTCCAGCCATTCCCGCTCATTCTCTGCACTGCCAGTGGTTTTGAACAAAAAGAATTGCTGTGATTCCTTAGGGCAGGCTACTTACACTTCTCAGCAAACAGCTGTGGGGGATCTACAGTGGCACACAACAAAATATTGTTTGCAGACATATTTGATGGGGCAATTAGACACAAAGCCAGTTGCTGTCTCTTTAAAATTAATTAAAAAAAAAAGTGAATTATAACTGCATTCTACACCCAGATGAACTAGAGGATGTATTTGGAATAAAAACTGGAATTAGTCTGGGGAAAACTAGTGTTAGTTTACCTATGAATAAAATACTGAAGGGTTTTCTTATTTATTAAAATGCTACCAGAAATCATCTTAGTCTTGAGAATGCTGGGTTGGTTTTTTTTCATCGTTCCTCCATTTCAACTTTAAAGCCATATTATTTGCCCATTAATAAAAGAGGCATTAGCCATGTCCAACAGTCCATTCTTATTGCATGGTTAGGTATAGGCAAATGGCGATCATAATCTCATCTCAGGAGCAGTGCTTAGTGGCAGAAGTAGCAGGCCAGTTCTCCCAGTCAAAATATCCTTAGATTTAACTGTCAGAATCTTGGTTGCAAACTTTCCTATTCATCTTGATGAGTTTCTTTAGTTTTAGTTTTTCCCTGCACACTGCAAAATGTGCTACTTTTCTATTTGGTTGACTCATTTAAGGTCCTAGCACGTAGTGGTCTTTGCAAAACTAAGCTCTCTGGGAAGCTTCACTGAGAAAATTGAAATTCAGTCAGAAGTAGGTAATGGGAATGTTTGCTGAATGCAGGGTTGGGTTTTTTTTTTTTGGCACTTTACTTTTAAACTGTGCCATGTAAAATGAAAATGATGTCACTGCTATTTTTATTTCTGTGGTGAGTGAATGGAGTAACCCAAAATCTCATCTGATGTTACACTTGCAAATTAGCAATGTTGTCATTCTCTATATGTAGCTTATTCGTGGAATTCGTAATACTTTTTCACAGTATGTTCTGCTCTTGTTAACATCTATGTCTTCTTTTGAAATTTAAATATTTGACATAAGGATAATAAATAAAATGCAGAGTAGACAAAAAAATTCAGATTTTGGCAGTGTTGTGACAGCTTTTATAGTTAACTATACGATATTTGCTTGTTTGTTTGTTCTGACACAAGCTAAAATAAATAATGGCTTTGGTGATTTTGGTTAGATTCCATAGCTTCACACTTTTTCAGCTTACATGTAGAAGAAAGAGAGCTCGAACTAAACAAACCTTAGGTATTTTCATGAGTTCAGTCAGGGTCAAAATGATTTGACTCCTACAAAAGATTCAGTGAAGATGTGGTTCTGCAACATAAAGGACGACTGATACTCTTCACACTAGAATTGGTCCTCCTTATAATAAAAGCAGATGAAGAAATTGTCTCATAAGAAAATATATTTAAGGACATTTTTTTCTTGCCTGTTACACAAACATAAATGACACACAAATGTCTCCTATTGTTTTTAGATAAAGTGTGCACAGTACTGGCCACGAAAGGAAGAGAAAGAAATGTTTTTCGAAGATACAAACTTGAAACTAACATTGATATCTGAAGATATAAAATCATATTACACAGTACGACAGCTAGAATTGGAAAACCTTACAGTAAGTACAGAATCTAGTAGCAATCAGATTCCACAGTCTCTCTGAGGTGAGATTTGCCTCCTCATCAACAAGGTCTTGAAAAAGACGGTCACAAATTATAGCAGATTTTGTTCTGCAGTTGATGATTCTGCATGAGATTGTTCTTCAGCCTCTAGTTTCTGTTGTGGAAATTAAACTCTTAAATATTTATGAAACATATCTGGGGAGACTACAGTCGTTTCCATGTCTCGGCTGTACACTGAGTGAGATGGTTAGTTTGTCACTGCCTTTCAGAGAACCCTTTATAAAAACACTTAGCAGATGTTCTAGTGCTTTTGTGTTATAGCTGAAATAATTGCTCTTCTTGTCAATTAAGCTACCTATTTGCCTGTGTCTACTTCTAAGGTTTGTTTTTAGGTTTTGGCTTAAATCTTCAGGTTTTGCATTGATGGGCTTCATGAGAAAGCAGGAACTGGTTTAGCCCTGGTCCAGCAATGAGCTATATGGAGCTCGGTACAAGGATCAGGCCACTAGCTTTAAGAGAAATAACTCTTTGTTTTGTTTTGTTTTCTCCTTTTGCTTAATACCAAAATAAAAGTATACATGTCAATTCCCGCCCTTCCTCTCCTCTTCAGCACTGCCCTGTATTAGAGTAGTGAGAGCTAATCTAACGCTCCTTGGGGAGACTGGCTAAGGAAGAACGCCATTAACTTTCACTGAATGTAGGTCACTGGAGATGATGTCTGAGGTCCTTGATGGTGCTGAGCTAGGTGTGTATGTTGTGATGGCCTAGCCTGAGTTCTGTTCTGTCCTGGTACTGCTCACTACTGGAAGACACAGTTTTTCCTTGGCTCATCTGTTAGCATCTTGCGTGCTTCATCCCGCCAGGAAAAGTGACACAGCAGATACGAATTTCACTAAATTATGCCTGAGTAAGAATTTAGTTGATGTAGTTCGTGGTGTGTATTAACTGTGACATCTGCTGTAGACATGTTTGATGGTTGTAGCTCAGTATTCTAGGAGGATGTGAGCACCAGTGGTTTTGTAGTCTTGGAAGAATGTTTTCAGGTTGGGAACAAACCTGTAAAGGAACAGCTGTGGTAGTGTAAGGGCTTTGTCTGCAGGAAGTGTAAAGGGCTTCTATAACTTGAAGTACTTCATTTTGAGAAATCTTCAGATGATATTCTGCCATAACAAATTGGAAGGCAGTAGTGCCAGCTATCTTGTGGCAATACAAGCATTTGAACTGTACTGAAAAAACTAAACCGTGTTATAAATATGTAAATTTACTTATCCAATTTCCTTTGCTCAAAATGGAGACCTTCACAACACGGGATAATTATTTGGAATTAGTTTCTTAGATGTGCAGCTATAAAAGCTCCCCCTTGCTGGTGGGACTTTGCCATTTGAATTTGTTAGCTTTTCTAAAAGTGTAGTGGAAGCAGTGTAGTCTGAGTAGCATACGAAGCTGAGCAGGCACATGCCTCCATTCCACGTCAGTCAGAGTTATTTTCAAAGGAAGTAGCTAAAATGTTTCCAAAGGCACAAATTTTGGAATTGACCTAAAGGTAAAAATGTCTAATGTCTAAAGCTGTATGTCTAAATATATGTGACTATTTGCTAGGAAAATGCACGAGGAATTGTATTTGCTGATTAGAACGTTGTTGTAGGCAACTGTGCTTTGAATACTCTGACTTGTGTATCCAAGCTAAAAGACTTCCTAAATACTATTTTTACAGACACAGGAAACTAGAGAGATTCTGCACTTTCATTATACTACGTGGCCTGACTTTGGCGTCCCAGAGTCACCTGCTTCATTCCTCAATTTCCTGTTCAAAGTGAGAGAGTCTGGCTCACTTAACCCTGAGCATGGACCCGTTGTGGTGCACTGCAGCGCAGGAATCGGGAGATCGGGAACTTTTTGTTTGGTTGATACGTGTCTTCTACTGGTAAGAACTACTTATTCCAGATGATACACTATTTCTGTAGAGTTATTTTGAGGACTGGTTTGTTGTAGGCTTACAAAGAGCTATGGTATGTTCTTTGAAGTATTGTTGCATGCTATTGCCCATTATCTTACTCATATTCTGGTTTGGGAGTATATTCCAAGGCAGATCTCATTCTTAACTGGCCATTTTGAGTCTGGGGAAGAAAACTGTAGTTTTTAGAGTGATTTGCAAAGATAGGCTTTGCCCTCATGGTTAAGAAAAAAACCACTAGACGTCTGCTAAGTAATAGTGTGAACTATCCTGAAACAATGCAAAATAAATCTAATGTGTTTCCTTTTACAGAGTCAACTTACCTGTAGGCAGGGGGAAATTGTCCTGACTTTAAGATAAAACTGGAGTTCCCTTGGCTTTATTCCATCACTGTGTGAGGGCAACTAATACACAGAAGTCAGGCCTAGGTTAAAACATCCTTTTTTTTTTTTTTTCCTAATTATATTTTCAAAATGAGAAAGACAAAAAAGGGAAAAATGTACAACATGTGAGAGGCCCGGTGTGTTTTCCCCTCTCTGTCTCTTTAGAGACCCAATAAATAGCTACTGATACCGGCTTTTTATTCATGTATTAGTTTTGTAATATGCAGGGCAGTCTGAAGGCCATACCACAAAGTGACTCATTGTATTGAATCTCATCAGAGCATAAAGCATGTTTCAAATTTTTATCTTCAGATGGACAAACGGAAAGATCCTTCTTCTGTGGACGTTAAACAGGTTCTCCTGGAAATGAGGAAGTACAGAATGGGACTTATACAGACAGCTGATCAGCTCCGTTTCTCCTACTTAGCTGTTATTGAAGGGGCAAAATTCATTATGGGAGATGCCTCAGTGCAAGTGAGTACTATTGACTGTACAGACTAATGTAGCGAGCTGCAACTCTGTTTAACTGCAGCAAATATGGGGGGTGAAGAGAATAGAAAGAAACTTTAAATTTCACGCTTGCTGTGGCTTCAGTGAATTTTTATATTATGGGGTTGTTAAATACAAGGCTTTATGATCTGTCATGACCGAAAGTGTTGTATATAAGAACCTTCAAAAAAGTACCTGTAGTGTAACAGGTGGCCTCGTGTACTTTTCAACTCTGTAACTGGAGTGTAGACTGGCTGCAATCGCCTTGTCTTTCATTTCAGGTCATAAAAATTTCCAATATGCCAACTCTAGCAAGGCACATTCTATTTTGTGCTATTTACGTTTTCCCGAAGTAGATGAAAATTTCCTGCATTTATAGCAGGTGTCTTCTATGTACTGGATGTAGCTTAGGTTTGGAGCTCTTGTGTCTCCCCCCCTCCCTTCTTTCAACGCAAATGAAGAGCCATTCTAAGAATAAATGAAAAGTTAGAGTATAAAGGCCCTACCATGTTAAAAGTTACAGCAGCTGACATAAAAGAAATAGAGAAAAGCTTAATATGGCTTTTCCTTCCTGAAGGAACAATGGAAAGAGCTCTCCAATGAAGACCTGGACCCCCCACCTGAACATACCCCACCACCTCCCAGACCACCAAAGCGAACCTCAGAAATGCACAACGGAAGGATGCATGAACACACAGAATTCTTTCCTAAACATGAAGTAGCAGAGGAAGAGATTAGATCTTCAGTCAGCACTGTGGAAGAGATGGTTCCAGATGGCAGAGCTCGTTCATCTGTACCACTGATCACAGACAGGTAATTCATTTAGCTTCCCACTTTTAACTGTCCCAAGAAGACTGTCCAGTTGGCTTATGGCTTTGAGAGGTTACGGCATGTTTGCTCACAAATGGCATTTCATAGAGAAGGGCTTGAACAGACCGTGATCGAGTTAGTGTAATAGTAGTTCCAATCCAAAATCTTTTCAGTAAAGGTCTTATGCTCGTGTTCTTTTAACTTCATGCATAAGCTAGGGCCTCTTACAGGACCCTGCTAGAGTAAAAGAAAAAGTGACAGCATAATGAGGTGGGTTAATCTTGCTTTACATGCAGTATTCGTTAAGTTACAGAGGAGCTCTTTCGCTACTTAGAGGCGGTATTAGTCATGTAGCTGAAAACTAGGCTGACTAGCTTTAGCCACACTTAGAAATGTGAAATTAATTGCAAGCAAAGATACTTTTGATGAATGGAGTAGAGGGGGATCACGAAGAGAACTTTTCTACCTGTCATTGTAACCTAAATTGTCAGGACTAATAAATGTGCAGAGATGCTGTCTACGTGAGCCATAGAACAGCAGAGAAGCCAAGGTTCTTGCCTGCGTAACCACTAGATGTCACTCCCGATTTATCGGAGTGGCGTGTGGAACTGGTTGAAATCCACATGCCTTGGTGTTGCTGGCATCCTGCATGTTAACTAGTTTTATTCAGAACAACCAACTAATGCCACATAGAACAAAAAAAAAATCAAAATTAAAAAAAATAAAATCAAAAAATCCTATACCCACCAGAGATGGTCTCCTAACAAGGTATCTTCAGCTTCCCGTAGGAATACTGGAATAAAATACCAGGTTTTAGTATTGTCCGCAGAGCTCCTCAAGTCTTTTCAACAGATGCAGCTGGCAGGCTTGATGTATTTTATTTGGCTGAACCAGTGGGGGAGTGTGGGACTCTGGGAACTGGAGATTAGTGAGATGTGTTTCCAATAATCTTTCTTCAAAGTAAACCTCCTCTAATTTCACATAGCAGAGCAGAGAGGCTGAGACCATGAGCCGAACCTGTTGCGTCCCTCCAAATTCTGCTGGAGGCAAGGAGATAAAATGGAAGTGTTTCTGTGCTCAGCGTGAAACAATGTTTTGATCAGGATTTTTCTTAATTCATCAGGGCAGCTTCTGGAAGTGAAATACTCAAATTCCAAATGTCTTTACTAAAAAGAAAGGAAATCTTGAAATAGGAATAGACACAAATGGAAGCTTAGCTACAAAAGATGGGATTGTTGCAGTGGTAGCACCTCCCTTTTTCTTTCCTCCGTGACAGTATAGTTCTGTTACCAGAATATTTGCCTTAGTTGTGAGATGCCAGCTAATGCTTTCCACGCCTAATGAAGAGTATGGATTTAAAGCTAGTGTCTTCTGTCTTCTCATTAGCTGTATAAATCTGAATTTCTCAGTGAATAAATGATTTCCTGGAAATACTTTACACAGTATAGCTTAAGTGAACATATGACATGTCCAGCTCTAAAGAGTTCAGAGACCCAATTAATTTAATTTATTATAGTCAGCTGTCTGAGGTTGGACTTGAGTCATCCTCTGGAACTGCCCATCTTCATTGATTGTAGAGGTTGGCTTGGACTAGATGTCTACGTTTTACCCTGCTAAAGTTAAATCCTACCTTATGCAATGTTTCAGGCGCACTGGGAAATGCCAGGATTTGAATCCTGAGCTCCCTGGTTCCGTACCAGTACTGTTGCTGCAGGATCAGGCCTCCTTTGTGGTCTTCACTCTCGTCCTCATGTCTGAGACAGTGAGTCTAGAAGTGGGGAAAGTGAAAATTGCTAGGCAGGAGGAGGAGGGAACAGAGAGCAGAGGAGTGGTCTGATGTGAAAGGAGGTGGGACAGCGTGAGGCTGGAGGAAATGGAGGGGTGGGAAATAGACATTGTGCTGGCAGAGGTGAGGGAAGAAGAAGCAGAAGCCTTAAGCACGTTTATTTTCCTGCCCAGACATTTCTAGTTCTGGGATGGAAGATTCCTGAGTTCTTTTATGCTTAGGCTGTCAGCAGATGTCTAGGAAATCCCCCTGCAAAGTATTTCCCTGCCGGTTACCACCCCACTGGTTCTCACAGCATGGTGATGCTCTGCTTTCTAAATTCAGCTGGATGAAGTTGTACCGTAGATATAAAAGTTCATGCTCAGTTAAGAAGCCTCTTTGGGTGTCAATATACTGCCAAAAGGATGGAGGTCTAGTATCTAGAGACAAAACCATGTTAAGAGAGCATGAAAGGTGAAGAGATCTTCAGTTCCATCATTAAAAGCTATCGCGGTGCATTTAGCCGCTCTTTCTAAGTTATGGCTGCACGAGCAACCAGAGTTCCATCATTTTCTGACTTCTTGGGCAGGTGCTTTGTTTTAGAACCTTAATGTTCTCCTGACCTGGATGTAGGTTTGAGTTGTGCTACTTGTCTCGGTGCAGGTAGCAGATTTGTGATAAGCAATGGGAGTAGGTGGTGTTTAAAACTAAGTCAGCTTATTCTTTAAAGGGCACAAGATACTCCTAAGTATGGCTTTTGATGACAAGCACTGTTCTAAACCTGTAATTTAATAGTCAAAACTGTAATAATTAGTGATAGGCTTCGGTTTGTCATCTGCTGCAGCTCCTGATCGCAAGAGATTTCCAGCTTTGTCTGTGGTGCTCAGTGGGTGAGGCCATGCTCCTGCAGAGTCTGCATGGCTTCTCTCCTAAAACGAGAATCCAATACTGAATATTTATTTCTTTGTCCTTAAGCACTAGTCAAGACACTGAAATTCGGAGGAGAACTGTTGGTGAAAATCTGCGTCTCTCGCCCCACAAAGAAGAGTCGATGAAGTCAGAAAGCTCAGAAGAGGATGATGAGAACATGATGACAACTTGGAAGCCATTTCTAGTGAATATATGTATATTCACTTTCCTCACGGCAGGAGCTTATCTCTGTTACAGGGTGTGTTTTCACTGATGGACGTGCCAGCAAGATGGACCCTGCAGAAAACACCAATGATTTGATCGGTTTGTAATAAGCTTCTCTGAAAGAAAGCTAATTGAGGCATGTGAGCCTTGTCTCAGTGGAGGTAGATCTTAGGTTGAAAGGCCAGAACTTTGGTTAGGGCTTAAAGAGAGAATTGATGCACTAGGGTTTTATCTAGCCCTGTGGTCCCAAGAACATAATATTCTAATCTCAGGGCCTTAAAATATTCAGGAGTAAGCAGAGAAAATGCCAAATAGTCTGTTTTCCTTTTTTCTTTTTTTTTTTTTTTAAAAAAAAACCTAAATAATAGAATTACAACACATTGTTGTTTTTAGTCTTTTTTAAAAAGCCAGTTCTTTTTCTTTTGTGTTTCAGAAAAACTAGGCACAGGTGAAACTTGCTTGTACTCTCCAAGTGTGGTAACCAAATACATGACTTATATTGATGAATTCCCCAAAAAAGAAAAAGAAACCCACATACCTGAAGAATGTAAACTTTTGGGGACTGAGGGCTTTGGGGGAGGGGTGTTTGTGGTTGGTTTTTTGCTTTGGGTTTTGTTTTTTGGTTTTTTTTACTTGCTTCATCATTAAAGACTGAGTTGTGGGCAGTGCCTGTGGTATTGATATATTTAATATTGGCATAGCTGTTCTTAAAGAGCTTACTGTTTTACATGTTAATAGAAACAGGCTTCTGCATTTGCTCAGGGTATCCCAACGTGTCAAGCTTTTTTTTTCTTTTTTCCTTTTTTTTTTTTTTAAATAAGTGTATCTCCTCATTGACTTTTGTTGCACTCTACTTGCACATATGCCTATTTACATTGCACCATCCTTTGTAAAACTGTTTTTACTTTTATATTCTGAGTTAGGAGAGGTTGAGGGGAGGGAGAGAAACAGGAAGGGAAATTCAACCAAAACATGTCCACCAGCATTTTGCAGCTGTGCAGTTGGCATTCAGAAGGACCAGTTCTTAAACCTCATCATTTGGAATGTAAAAATGCAGTTTCACTCTACATCTGCTCCATAAGGAACAGCATGCTTCCTGCAAGGGCTGGAGAGGTAACGCAATCGGAGGCGTTGCAGGCAGCGAACAGGAAAGCATTTCAATAAATCCAGAGCAATTAATGCTGTGGCAGCTTCCTTACAACATAAAAAGTTCAACAGAAGACATGTTGGTCTGTGACCGTATCAGTTGGCTTATGATGCAAGCGTTCGTGTGTTCTGCTTTTTTTAAAGCAAAGATTTAAAATACTGGCTTTAGTTTGGCTTGAAGATACGCTCTTCAGTAATTATCAGACATAGTGGTGCGAGAAGGTAAGTCTTGCACCTCTGCAGACAGGGTTGTTGCTGTCCCGCCGTAAGCTAAGCGAGATGGGTGGGTTTGTCCTGCGCCATGCTGTGTCTCTGTCCTTTCGCCCAGTCGGTGCGGCTGTTCCGCAGGCCCAGGACTTGAATAATGTAAAGTGCTTGTAAATAAGGATTTGGGTGCATTGGTAGAACTGTGACTGGAAGTCGGCATTGCGCTAAACAGTCTTAGTCAATGCCGTTCCTCGTTAGTACCAAATCATTAATAGCTTAAACAATAATAGCAAAGATTTCTTTGCTGGTGTCATGGGGCAGAGGCTAGTAGTAAACTCACTACTGAAAGTGGTAGTGATTGAAACTAAACCATGACAGCTGATTTGCAACAGTGTTACTAAGCAGTTCTTTTTATTTTTAAAGGCTTTCTAGATTTATAGCACTTAACCACCATTTTCAGTGCAAACATCGCTATGGAGTATCTTACGGAAGTCTCTCTCCACTCCATATTTATTTTTGCAAAGCTGTCTGTAGGTTATAGCTCTTTTCCTTCAGTGAATTAAGTTGGTGAATGGGGGGGTGGGGGTAGGGGGGGGAGTTATTTCTATTTTGTGTTTTGTTAAGCTTGCATCAAGGGCTTTTCAAAAGTACAATAATAAATCCTCAGGTAGTACTGGGAATCAATACTTTACCTGTGAGACTGTTGGTCAGACCAGTACTTGAAAGGAGGAATGTTGTAATCAGTCAATATTTAGTTATATTATTGGAAACATGAAAAATAAGTATAGAAAAATGGTAATATATAATGGCTCATACAGTATGTGATTGCTTTGTCCCCACTATTCTCTCCATCATCTGGTAGAATATTGTTCTAAGGCAACATTTGTACCCCGTTTGTATTGAAATGCATGTAACGTCTTCTAGCGTCCTGATTAAATACCACGTGCTTGAAAGGTGAAAGAACTTATATTTCTGCTTACTGATGTGCCCAGATTATATTTGCATGAACTGATCATTAAGTGGCTGTGGTTCAAAGGGTGTTGCTGAAAGTATCTTCGTTCAGCGATAGACTGATTTGGTGTTTATCAGATAACATGTACTCGCCTAATACTTGGCATGACTTCCTATTGAATTTCTGCGTACTCAGTGTAACCCGGTTGTTTAGCATGGTTCATTTCAGCTGAGTAAGTATAGTACAGACATTCCAGAGAGTTTAGTAAGCCATATTCACACCTCAGCGCTGGTCACTTGAGGCAAACAACAGCCCGATGATTTCAGGGTATGACTTGCTGTGCTGCCTTCAAAGCTGCACTGGAGGAGGGAGAGGAAAGCCTCTTCTGCAAGATCAGGAGTGTGCTTTGATCTGCAGAAATACAGGCTCCTGAAGTGGTGGCCCATTTAAAACCAAACAAAGAAAACCCTCTATACTGTTCCCAAGAGGGAATATTTTAAATTTTAGGCTTGACAGGAAAGCGAAGCATCCTTCCTTTGAATCCAGAATAATTCACTTGCAAATTATTCTAAAAATAGAAAGTTTCTGCAGACGATAAAGTTTTGAATGTCCCCCTTTCTGCTTATGTATTTTGCCATTTCTTTCATCTGTTCCAAATCCAGAACTTACACTGTCCTGGGATAGGCAGTAGAATATCCCACAAGCCCAGTGAGGTGTGCATAAGGCTTACAATACTGAACTGTAAACATTTTTGTTTTGATGTCCTGTATATGTATGTAGTAGTTTGGGTGTGTATATACAGTAGCGTTTCAAAGTGGGTGTATTGGTTAACCTATTCTTGGAAAATGGACAAATATCCATGTTAAACTTGTTAGAAAGTTAGTGAGCTGCTCTGCTATATGCCTTAAGCAAATATTTACTCATCAGGTCTTTCTTTTTTACAGATTGCCATAGAATAAACTTTTTTTAAAAAAACAAACAAAAAAAAACCAAAAAAGCTAAATGTTTTGGTATAATACATTTTCAGGTATCTCGTCTTTTGTGTAAGCCGCTGCAAAGACCTCACAGGTTATAGCAAAATTGTACAGTTTTTCAATTTCCCATACAAGTTTTCAGTTCTCATTTTAGTTGTAACAATAAAATTCTTTTTTTAAAGAATGTACATGAGTGTCTTATTGCTTCCTGTCTTCTCAGAGCTAGAGCCCCTGGCTCCTTTTTTGAATCACTGGTAAATCTGGCTAGCACGGTATTTGGTGGGGTTTTTTGTAGAGGAAAGTGATTTAAATGTTACTGTAAGAACTTACTTGTAGGTTAGAGCTTCAGTAAGAGAGAGTTAAGTGAAATGAGTATCCCGAGTCTCTCCCTGACACGTACATTTCTCTCCTCTAGTCTTGCACTTTAAACAGTTAAATTTGCTGTCATACAAGAAGTGTAGCAACTCTTAAGCATAAATTTTTTTTGCAAGTTTCACTTGTGCCTTAGCATGAAGCTAAGTAACATACCTGTTTGTCTTACAGCCGCTGCAGCCATCGACTTTCCACCTTGTTGGGATTAAAGTATTAACCTTTTTGTTTATATGTTTAAGGAAAGCTACAGCCAGAGGAGAGGTGCTTGAATTTCAGCAGTTTCATAAAGTGGTATTAAAACAGCTGTGGCGGGTTTTCACATACTGCCCCTCCGAAACTGTCAGCACCTTACTGGTGGGGCTTAAAGCCTGGCTCAGGCCCAGGCAAAAAGTTGACAGGGCTGCCCCGTCTCTTACAACGCGTCAGCTGTTTCCCTTTCCCCCCTCTCGTGAAGGGGAGGAGTGGCCTGGGGAAGCAGGGAATTTACCAAAGTAGAACAACTTCTTTCCCCTGCTTTTAAATAAACCTGTAAGTTAAAAGCAGAGTTACACCAAAAATAAGCAGCCCATTAAGTTTTACTTTGCTATGGAACAGCATGACCTAAACCCCATGGTCCTGCTAGTCAGAGTAAGGATTTCAAGTGTATAAGCAAGCTGCAGGTTTCCAAACTAAATACCAGTAGCAGGACAGCAGCTCAGCCCGTTTCAACAGTACAAGCCTGAACTCTTCACAGACGGAATACAGAAGTGAGTGCGTGACATACTTAACTGACATACTTCTGAGCTTCATACGCAGTGTCTTAATTCCCTTTGGGGGTTTATTGCCTTGTACCTAGCCACAATGCTACAAGCATATCAGCATGAAGGACTTGCAAGAACTTGTCTCAAATGTTTTATTAGAATTTTAGAAAACAGTATGAAATCCAACAAATAAATACTGAATAGAAAAGTAATATGTATAAAATATATACACACAAGCCAAACCCTTTCAAGTATTTACCTGAGGCCAGGCTTCTCTTTATGGCTACCTTTCACTAAGTTAACTAAATACTGAGTCGGGAGCCTGACAACGGGTGTATGATTATGAGAAGTCTTGATCTATGACTAAATGAATTTATTTTTTTTAAAAAAACAACAAAATTAGTTATACAGAGCTGTCCATATGTCAGTCAGACCTGCACAGGGCAAATACAAGACATACCTTCCTGTTGTAAACTGCTGAGGTTATACACTCGGTACACATCCGTGTCGGTCCTTGCGTGAACCTGTCCTAAGTTGCAATGATTATGAAGAAATCGGCTGTTGAAGTAAAAGGCTTTCCTTCTGCAACTAAATTGTACAAAAAAAGGAAGCCACCACGCAATGCTGCTAGATTTTTCTAACGTATATGGCAGTTGATGTAAATAATCTGTTGTCTGCTAGTTTCTAGATGGACTGTTGCAGAGTGATCATTTCTCTCCTCTTTGAGAAATGCCAAATTAATAAAATACTTTATGGGAAAATAGATCATACAGTTTGAACAGGGGCAGATAATTCCAGTGAGACAGGGATTTTAACTCAAGTGATAACCTGGTTCCGTATTCTAAGATCCTAGTTTCCATTCGTCCAGCACTTGATAGTTCATCATGTGCTGAGAGACAGTGAGAAAACGTATTCCAGTCTACTTGGAGTAGACTGCAGACTCTCCCCCCTTTGGAAAGAAACCTGTACTCGGTCAGTGTGCAGCATGTATGTAGCAGGGCATAAGTAAACCAGACGCTGATAAAAAACAAAACCAAATCCTCAGGTACCCATATATGTGGCTGTAAGGACAGTGTGATTCAGCTCCTCATATTCCACTACTAAAATATTGTGATTTCAATTTCGGCCTCTTGTTGTTGTACAGTTTCTCTTAATTCACAGCAAATCCTGTCCATTTTCTCAAAGGCTTGCCGTCCCTTTTCACCTACGGAGAAAGAGAAAATATGTCCCATGCTGAGGAAGAGAAGGCAGTTAGAAACACCCCGAGAAAAGTGATACTCTAGAAATACTTCGGTTGTGACCTTGTTCAGAGTTAACAAGAGCTCTCAGTGGTGACAAACCCATCTCTGAGGAATAGTTTTCCACAAACTGCTAGAAGCCACCATGGAAAATCAGGCGTTCTGTAAACATTTCCACATGAGTAACGATTTGGAACATCACAGTTGGAAAACTTGTTTTGTAATACACGTGAATCTGAGTGTTTCTGTGAAGCAAGTCTGGAGATCCCCAGAACTAAGCACGAATTAAAGTGTTTTTAGGAAGAACAGAATAGGGAAATTACTGTCTCCTAGATAAAACTGGACATCCCCTCTCGCAGCTGTGCATTTAAGGTATTTAGCCTAGGCAACTCTCCTGTGTCCTCAGCAGAAGTACGAATGCCTGGACAGTAGCAGATTGGGAACACTGACGTTTCATTAGCAGCTCAACTCCACTGTAGATCTGCTGAATTTGGGTGAAGTGACAGGTAATGAACCAGTATAAAACCATTTTGTTTGCACTCTTTACCCCTCCAGTATTCACAGTGGAACCATTTGAAGATGACTAGGAACATCAACATTGGAAGTAACTCGTCAGTTTGTAGGTGGCTACAAGGGATTACTGGGTCCGAGGTCTGCTGCTGTTCTGGTATAGAAAAGGTCTCTAAATCAGCTTAGCTCATCTCAGAGCTAGAAGAGGCTTTATTGTGATCTGCCTGGTTCAAATGTCCTCTTTACAGAATCTAGGAGAAAATTGCTGATGCCAGTACTACTATTAAGAAGTACTCCAGCAGCACTGTCAGCACTTCCCGTACTAATCTGCCACCTTTTAAAAAAGTTTAGTGGTTCTTAAAGCACTTTATCCTACAGTAATCTCCTTGGTCTGGTTCTGCAAATTTAATGGGAGCCTTTGGTTATTATATGTGGTACAAGGTTTATCTTAATGGTATGAAATAGCTGCTCCTGAAACACCTCCATTGTCCTAGACACGTTCAGGCTGAACTTCAGCCCTGTTCTGGTTCTGGACTATTTCACATTACTTTTTCAGAATCTGTATTTTAAAGTTGTCCAAAAGACTTACCAAAGGATAGCGTCGTTTCCCTGGCTGCATTTCTAACTTCCTCTGTTTCAGATTGGCACAGGTGGGCAACCTGCTCGATGCTCTCCACACCCTGTTTGAGAAAAGAAAATTTGCAGCGGAAGCTTTTCAGCGTGCATTGTGATGAACGTTTTTTGCAAGGTAAACATGTACATACTAATTCCCATGCAAACATTACTTTTATTTTCTGACTATGATCAGCTATTTTTGGGAAAAAAAAAAAAAAAAAA
>VYXH01008228.1:93104-144551 GCA_013397275.1 Burhinus bistriatus
AAAAAAAAAAAAAAAAAGATTAATTGATTTAACTTTAAATTTTTCTGGTTAAAGCTGACTCTGTATATAGCTGACTGTTGCTCATTTTCCTACATGCTAGATATCACCCAGTCAGTGTCTGTTGTCCTTCACCACTGACAATACTGCAGAAGTCAGAAAACATCCTTTCTGCTCTTGTACTGTGCTTGGCAGATCAAATTGAGACACTCCAAGATGCCTGCAGCTCCCTCTGCCTGCTGTCTTTTGAATAATAGCATTCACTGGATCTTTGGCAGCTAAAGAATTCATTAATTCCAAATAGAAGGAAGCTGAAAAAGTAACCCTACCAGCTTTAAAAAAAAAAATGCTGGATACACTTTTGCATCTAACAATTTTGGCCAGACATGCACAGCAAAAGTAGAGCTGTGAATACTTACTCGGAGCTTTTTAAGGGCCAAACATGCAGCCTGCTGAAGTCTTGCATCACAGTCAGCTAAAACATCAGTGTAAAAAAAGAGAGCCTAAATGAAAAAAGAAAAGAAAAAAAAAAAAGGCTTTATAAACTTAAGCATAATCAAGCACTCAAATTCAGACTGACATAAGCACTGTTTTACTTGTCTGAAATTGAATAAAGGATATAGACAAATCACTTGAGCACTGATGTAGTTGAGGTTCCAGTTAATAGATTAATGAAGTGTGGAGAGGACAATAGTGCTATTCTACATAAAACAAGTTCCATGTATTTCAGCATCTATTTAGAAA
The DNA here is from genome assembly GCA_013397275.1 of Burhinus bistriatus. NCBI lineage: Eukaryota > Metazoa > Chordata > Aves > Charadriiformes > Burhinidae > Burhinus > Burhinus bistriatus. The sequence goes on from VYXH01008228.1 coordinate 93,846, forward strand.
AGCCAGTAAGAAAGGCAGTCTTTACCTTTTCCCTAAAATTCTTGTTTGCTGCTGCACGGGAGAGGCAGGATGTTGCTGCTTTGCTGACGCGGTGGTTGTCATCTAGCTGTAAAATTCCAAGTAGCCGTAAAGTCTGTGACAGAGGCTGGAGTTTGTTCAGTCGCTTTCCCTTCAATTTTTTAAGAGTCTTCAGCCGTCCAGGGCATTGTAGCTCCTCAATTAGCATCACTGCAAGTGAAAGGACTCAACTTCACTAACTGACAAGCGAAGACCTTATCAAGAGAAGGCAAACTCCTCTCTAGTTCCATCTCTTTTAGCCACATGTAGTTATTCCCATGGCTAATGAGCAAGCCAAGCACGGCAGGAAGCAAATCAGGGTGACTGCCCCTTTGGCCATCCTGTCTTCTTTCCCTGTCATTGTTTCATTTCCTCCTATGCCCAGACTGTCTGACAAAAGAAGCAGAGATTATTATTTCCCAAGATTATTGCCCAGGGTACAGTGAAGCCCTGGTCCTTGTAGGACCTGGGTGCCTTGAGTACAACATACAGTGCAAAAGAACTCCTGCACAAGCAGAGCAGTCCTAAGATAAGGAAAACACAATCAAGCAAAATACTTTTAAACATCTCTGAAAGATCTTGCTGTACTGCTCAAAGAGAAAACCCTCTATATTTAAAAAAAAAAAAATAATTAAAAATCAAGCACTGGATTGACAGTTTCAATTTGAAGAATTTGAATATTCAAATATTCCAGGTCTTTTTCACTGACTAGCAATGCACAAGTTCTTAGTTCCCCACCAGATGAGTTATCTGCATCAAAATAAGACTAAAGATGCAGCCAATATCAGGACTACTTTTAAAATAATTCTTCTCTGAGACAGACTAAGTTTTAAAGTACTTTCACATGTTGGACTAGGCTTCAGCGAGACACTGGCTACCTTGTGCTAGCAATTGCACGATAGTAACCTCCGAAATTTTATTGCTATTATCTGTGGCTGATGGCAGCTGCAATAGTCACACAAAGCTACAGACGTACTCAGTCCTTGAATCCAGCTGTAGATTGCTGCCAACTGTAAGAGAGTATCACAGAACCCACTTTTTAGGGCAGTTAAGATAAACCCATCCTTCAGACCTCTCTTTTGTTTCTACCTGGTTAGATATGGGAGTCAAGCACATCTTTCCTGTTCTAATTAAAATTGCACGGTCATAAGGGGAATTAAAATGGCAACAAACTGGCAACGCAATGGTTGGGCTGTTTTCTGCTCTGAAAGTGTATCTTGAGGAATAACCTGGAGAGCAACCGCCAGCTGCTGGGCTTGTGAGCTCAAGCGAAGCAGCCAAGCGCTGCCATTACCTTCTTTAGCAAGTTTTCCCAAGTGTTTCTCCAGGCTGGTAATGTGGTGTTTCTCCAGGTAACTATAAAATTGGAATAAAGTAACCGGTTCTGTCTGGAGGTACGGAGAGGGGAGCAACCCGTCACAGGTCACGATCTGCTCTTGCAATCTCTGCAATACTGAAAGTAACACAGAAAAGAACAATTGAGAAAATGAAAGTTGGGTTGGATGCAAGCTACTTAAAACAAGAAAATACGAGTTTTAGTTTATTTTTAAAATGCATAAGGACAATTGCAATAAAATGAAACCAGAGTAGCCTTGTGTTCAAGGAATGGATTGGTACCGGCTTCTAGTTGACCGGGATATTTTTCCTTCATTTTGAGCGTCAATGTGTATTTTAGTGCATGACAGAATCTTTCTGCTGAAGCAAACAAGACGCTCCCCGGCTCTGCAAGATCACTCCAGATTTTCAGATAGTGCTTCTTCTTTTTAGTCTTCTGAATAACTAAAAAAAAAAAAAATTAATCACATTTTAGACAGTTAGTGAGCTCTAGCAGATTTTGGATTTTAAATGAGAAATTAGGCACCAGATGGCATATCTAGAGATGTGTCAGCATAACTTGTATTTGTGTTATATAGATGGCTTTGTTCAAAGCTGGAGATTTGCTGCCAGTATTTTAACATCTGCAAGCATTGATTTCCCCAGGCTCCTAAACTGTCATTATGAGACCTGAATGAGACGCCTAGCAACTCTCCTGCCTCTCATCATTCATTTTATCCCAGCATCTGAGACAAGTTTCAGAAGAACTTTCTGTGAATTTAACTGTTTCCATTTCTACCAGCAAGAGATGTGCCACTTCCAAGCGTTTCAGAGATCCTGTCGTACGTACCGTCACAAGTGGAAAACTGAACCTCAGTGCACAAGCCGAGGCAGGCTTGCTTTCAGCAAACACTTCAGAAGAGCACTTGAAGCAAAACCCTGTGGTTTCTTGCTATCATTTAAACCCTGTCATTTCTCACTTTTACCTATAGGGATGTTGAACTTGTGTTCTGCATTTAAGACTCCTACACTTTCCTCATCACACTGTGCCAAAGGCCCTTCAGCGCCTTGCTCCAGGGAACAGTTTATTCTCACATCCTTCAGGATAAAATCTGTCAGCAAATGCTTCCAACTAAAATTTGCATTCCTGCCGCTATATTTACCAAGATGAGAACAAAAGCCTTCAAAGTCTCCCACTGTGCCTTTATCGCTTTGTCATATCCAGCAGTCAATGGAAGACTTTAGTAGGGGGAAGACCTGAGATGGGAAAAACTGCACACCAAACTTTTCTTGCAAATACGTATAGAAGTTGGGCTGTTTGCCTACTAAGTAAAAGCATAGATATAAAAGAGGATTTTATTAAGGCTATTCTGCTGTTCTTTAACTGCAAACTCCATCATCTGTAACATCTCTGTTTCTAAGACACACCAGTTCAGCTACTATTTCTTTGAGCCAAACGTCTTCAAATCTTTTCCTTCTTTGCAGGGAAAAAACCCAAACAAACGGTGAGCCCTGTTTTTTCTAAGAATCTAGATATAACAGCTGTTTTAATTATGTGAATGTTTGTTAAGGAATTTAGAATTGAACCCTGAGGTGTCTGGGGAAGCTCAAGCAGAGTTATGTGTACCTCTCACGTCTCCAGCATGCCTTGAAATAATGCAGTTACTCACTTTCTTCAACAGACATATCCAAGACATCCCCCAGGACTCGCGTCTGCTCTGATACTTCTTCCAAAATGCTCTCTTGGACAACCTGGGCTACGTTTGGTGACCTCAGTTTCTGAAACGCAACATGCTTATCTTAGTAAATGAAACAAAGGCAGTATCAAGCTCAAGATGAATGAGGATTTTTTGTTTTTTTTTTTTTCTTACAATCAAACTTCTAAAATCTGTGAGAAAACACCCACTGCTCTCAAAAGGCTTCTTTTCCCATCACAGCACGGACAGGTCACTTTTGAGTGCAAAGCTGCTCAGCAGAACAGGATGAGTAAACAACATGCTGGAACAGGCTGCCCGGCATTTGACATTCCTCTCTGCCTCTGTCCGTTGACAACCGTGTAGCAGATCAATACTAACAGTTATACTGTCCTCTGCTGCCCATCCTCATCAGAGGTGATACTTTGAGGACAATAATGTGCTTGAGCACTATAATGAAAATTAATTGAGGAATGAGGTCTCAAGGGGAGATAGGAGTTCTTTTGCCCTACATACTAGCAGTTTCTTTCCAGTAGTATTAGTTTTTCATTCATTAAAAAATTGATCACCTGTTATTGATACACAATTCAACCCAAATCTGTCCTACTGCATTAGCAGCCTGCTTTGTGCACAAAGGTATTATCAGCAAAACCCAGAGGCTGCAAAAAAGCAGCGGAGTTTTGTATGACATGTTCTCTGCATACACATGTACACACTGCATTTTTGGACCCAGTTTCTATTCGGAGTCTTTCTGCTTTTATCAAAGAACCAGCTACATACTCACTTTTGTCTATAATCAGAATCAACACTTACAACCAGTCCCCTGGAAACCTACAGGCTATTCCTTACCTGCAAAAGGCCTTTGCACAGCTTCAGATGAGTTATCAAAACTGTGTCTAAGTTGTCATCGCCAGTAGTTACATCTCTTGTTTCTGTTCTCATGTCACAGCTGATGGACTGAAGCGTGTTGTCATTGTATGTGCTGTTGAGGTGAGGGGGGAAAAAAAAATTAAAACCCTCATCACTAAATACAAAGATGTGCAGTCTCTATAGTAGCCTTCAAGCAAGTTGCAGAAGTACAAATGAGGTGGCATTTAACAGATAAGAGCATTTTTTAATGTGTTTATAAGACTTCTTAAAAACACGAGGACTTTATTTCTAAAACTCATTTCAGGACAGTAATACCAGATCAGTCGATCCCACAAAATCCCATTTTGGAGAATCAATACCAGTAAAAGATGCTTTCAGACAACGTGAATGGAGTTGCTGGCTCATTTGCAAGAGATGAACTGCAAAAGCAGCACATGTAACAGACAAATCCCTTGGTGTTCTCCCAACTCGATGATACTGGGAGTGCAGTAAGTCTCCCAGGATCAGGCTGGTAGCTCTGGAACATAAGTTTCAGTGCTACACAACTTGTAAAATGCAAAAGTGAATTCAAAGGAAAGAACAGCTAGAAGAGCTCTGTAACTTACTCATAGCTTTCTCCCTCACTAGTGCAGAACTGTTCAGCATCATCCCAATAAGCCTGTTTCCTGCAGCCTGTTTCTAGCAGTCCTACATGTTTGGTCTTCCATCATATCCTGCAGGTATCATTCTGCAGTGTTTTCCATAAGTTCAGTTTAAGTTTCCTGCCATTTCAATTTGGTAGGTATTCTGAATTATGAATCGCAGAGTATTCAAAAAAAATCAGTTTCTGTCCTGGCTGTTCATAGCAATAGCAGCTCTGCACAATCATTACTCAGCCAAGTGTAGCGTATCGATAAGTGTTCCTGGGATCAGCCCTCCTCACCCCTTTCCCTTGTCCCCTATAACGAAGTGCTGCAGATACATACCTGATACTGGCTGTTCTTATGCTTCCAAATAATGAAAGCTCATCAGCACTACAGTCAGCATTTAAAAAGTCAAAACTTTCCAGTACTGTCTCCACCATTAAGCTTTCCATAGATGAATGTCTGTGATGAAGTGTCTTTAGCTGTTGATAGAATGGAAGGAAAAAATATTGTTATTTGTGGTTATCAAGCCATTTTGCATTAGTTCTTTGCTGTTTTTCATATTCTTCCTAGTAACAAGTCAATTTGCTTTTCTGATTTCATTCTTAACACATCAGGAAAGTTAGCTCTTGGTACAGCATTCTGATCCCAAAATAATGTTGCTAATTAAATTCAAAATATGCTTCAATATTTTAATGTCTGTATTCCTCTTTGGATTTCTATGCCTGTTAAGGTTAACTAATTTTCTCTGCATCTCCTGCCATTACTGCTGTTTTCACTTATTCCCTGTTTCAGATCTAGAAGTAGCAATCTTAGGAGTCTGTTGCATTCCAGCACAGTATCCAAGAACTTCGATATCAATAGTGGATTTCATGGGGCCACTAACTTTCACCCCCTTGGAAAGGCTGCTTTGAGAGCACTTGTCTGGTTTTTTTAATTTCTATTTTTACAGTGGTTCACTGGAATAGGAAGTCAGCACAGTTTTGTTAACATCATTCATCATTCTAGACCTCAGATGAAGTCTTACAGTATCTTATCTCCCAAGTCTGCACACTGGCCCCAAGTACTACAATGCTACCAAATTTGCAATACAACCCACTGCTTGCAGAAAGCTCTTCTCAAGGACCTTTCTTCTAAAGAAAGGTCTTCAGCATCATATGACTTGTCAGACAGACTGAACTGCCTGCAAAAGCTAGGAGATCCTGGAGAAACATTAGGTTTGATGAACTGATGCAGTTCTCTCAAGGTATACTAAATCTGAAAAACATCAAAAAAATTAGAAACAACCCAAAATGTAGAGGCTCTAACATACAGTTCGGATTCTGCTTAGCTCAGACTAGTTCCCACTTTGACTGCATGCAGTTTCTTAATTTCTTTTTCCAGATTATTGCCCTGCGCACAGCATTTGAAGGCTGTCTCCGAGAGGTGCGGTGCAACATAGTGCTCCTGTGTCGTTAGCTTTCAAGGCTGCCTTTTCTGAGTACTGCCTGACCTCTGGCGGCCAAACTGACTTTTTGGGAATACGCTATTGATACATCATTCAGTCAAATCCACCACAGGGTCATGGAACATCTACAGTTTTAGGAGTAACAGTGGAAGCTACATCTACCAAGAGTAAAACACTACCATACCTTCAATTTATCCCTCAGAGATGAAACCTGGTATTCCAATTTCTCCAGCTGGGCTTGCCCCACATCATGTAATTTCAGCAAATTTAACAGTTCTTGGAGAGTCTTATCAATTGATTTTGTATGTCCATCTAGTTTCAGGTCATTTGCAGCATTCAAGCTTTTCTGGCTAATGTCTTCTTGCTCTGTCAGACAGCGATTTCTGATCTGGTTGAAAGAATCTCTACTGCCTTTGTGACGATTCAGAAAACTAGATGGGTTATTTGGAAATCCATCCACACACGGAGTCTTCTTCAGGATATCTAGAGTTGTGCGATTTGGAAGAGGATGCTGTCGCTCTTCTGCACAAGTGTCTTGAATAATCACCAATGGCAACGTCCTATGGTCTGGAGCTGGAGTTGTATTTCTGGATTCTGTCCCTTTCTGATCCTCAGAGCTGAATGAGTCTGCCTCACTTGTCTCTGCCGGGTTACGAGGCTTGCTCCTCCCATGTACATCAAAATCACAGGCAGCCAAGTAGCTCAATATGCTGGGAGGCTGAGCTTCATCAGTTACATCCCCTTGGTTCTGCCTTTGCTGCAAAACAGACTGCAGCAAACAGATTCATAAGAGAGCACGTATACAATTGAAAAGCATGAGATACTGCCTAAGATAGAGAACTACGGTTTCCTGTTCGTGGAAACGTACACACCCAAACTGATCAAAACCACAGGGCGCTTCTGCACAAGGGAGCCAGGCCACCATAGATCAGGCAAAAGAAACTATTGAAACAAAGTACTAAGAGCCTACTGGATGAACAGAGTGGAGCAGTAGTAATTGCCCTTTAGACCATTCAAATGCAAGTTACCAAGACAGCTAAAAAATTGTTTCTGGAAAAAGAACATTGCCAAGCAGCTTCCGTGTCACATCAGCTCAGGACAGGATGTGGATGTAGTGGTTAGAGGAAGTGTTCATTTTTGAGAGTCCAACATACCCTTACAAATAATAAACCTTTCTGAAGACGACTGCCTATTCTGCTGCCTTGGTGAGGCAATGCCAAACCTGACTTGGACTCAGGGGAACATACATACGATGTTATCAGTATTTGAGCTGTATGGCAGAATTAACAGGATTATATAAACAACCATTGAAACAAAAACCTCTTGAATGAATGAGGAGGACGACAGGATTTTCTATTCCTCTGGGCTACACTTGGCAAAAAGTGGGGTTGAGGAAGAGGAAGGCTTGTTTCACATAACACCTCTAAGATGCCCCTACCATTCTGGCCACCCAGAGGAATATTTGGCAGAGTTTTGGGGTTTGTTTATTTTAACAAAATTTAAAATGGAACTCAAAAGAATAGGGGTTTGAAGAAAAAAATAACGAAGCCCCAAAATAAACTGCAGTGGCCCTAGACTGCTACATTTCCACGTTTCTGAGTGTGTTCTTCAATAGCCTAATCTAAGCCAACAATCAAGTCCTAGGTCTGTGCGTTGCATTTTGCTTTCCTCAGCATACTTACCAGGTAGTATTTTTCTCTGAAGCTGGGAGTATTTGGTGGGGTCCAGTTGTACAAAGAGCTCTTCCTGCTACCCACAGAAAACTTGGCAGTGGTTCCAGGGGACAAAAACTGGTTCTCTGTGTCAAAGGGGCTGTGGCAGAAGACACAAAGGCCCAAGTGTCAGTAAGACCAGAAAGCACAGAAATGTTTAGCAGCAGGAACAGCTGTTAGGATTTGAACATTTAGTAAATAACACAGGGAATAAAAGGAAAGAGAGACTGCTTCTCTGACCAATACCTTTGACTGCACCAGCGGGGAAAGAGGTAGGTGTAAAGGCTGTGTGTTTTACACAGAATTCTCAACACTCTTTAGACAGAGACCTGTGTCACCGTCTTCCTATAGCAAGCAGCCTATACTGTACTTGCCAGCACTGGTGTCTGTGTAGACATACACCATACCATATAGGAAGGAAATGTAACACATGTAATAAAGGAAAACTGTCATTAATTTCTCTCCTGCAGAGCACATATCACCTGTAAAAGCCGCTAAGAAACTTCATTATCCTTCATATATTAACAAACAACTCCTTTGGCTGTCAGAGGAAGCTTGTGCAGTGGTATATGGCAAGTTATGTAGTTCATACAGTCATGGATGAGCCCAGTTATAGCCCCAGAGGATACTGGCTATGGTCTAAAAGAGTTTGACAAGCCCTGCTCTAGAGACTTTGCAATTACCCGCTACACAGAATCATAGAATACATCACAGCCATTAATTGCCCAACTCCTTTGCAAAGCAAACTTGGACAAACTGTCTCCCAAAATGCAACTCAGCTAACCAGGAGAGGGAACATAAATTTAAACTTAAGTAAAACAAGTTTGTATTTTCTGCACGTTACTTTTGTTCCCTACTGATATGCCTTGAGGCACCAAAAGAAAGTTTGTTTTTCCACTTAAGCTCTGGCATTTTGAAAAAAGCGAATTGTTTATAACAAATCTTATCTTATAGGTATGAACATAATGACCAAACAGGATAAAGTCAGCTGCATTTAGCTCTATGGTATAGAACCACTAGAAATCTGAAAAGATCCAAACAATAACGAGGACTAATCAATTACAGGGAAATGAAGTTCTGCTCTCTAGCAAAAGTTGAAAAGCAGAGCTCCAATTCTCTCTAGCTTCTCATGCTGCACAGGGACAATTCTCAGCAGCATCCTGCAGTGCAATACACCACTGTCTTCCTCAGCATGGAGGTAACACTCTGTGAGCTCGCCTAATACAGGTTAATTGGCTAAATTAACCAGTGCCACCCAGCTGGGATTCATCAAACAGGCCAGTTCCATGCAGTCACATTAACAACCATCTGCATTGTCTCACTATGCAAAAAATAAATCAGGTTTCTGACAGTAAGAGCCTTTTAGCTAAAGCCTGCTATGTTTACTGCTGGAAGCAAATTACTCCCATCCACGACATTTCTTCAAGAAGAGTCACAGGGATCCATTTCTCAGATTTTTTTTATTTTTAGCTTGTAATATAGCAATGCAATAATGCAAAATAACACTTCGGAGGAAAGGGACAGGAGTAACAAGCTAAATTTGTTTTGCCTCTTTGACAATTACTAAAATGCTCTAGCAAAACACAGTTATTCTAGTGCCCTCCAAACAAGACATGCTCCCTATTGCCGCAAGATAACAAGTTAAAAAGGTCAAAGCGAAGGATGAAGGGAAGAATGAAGTCTGCGCTAAAGCATCTATTATCTCTTGACTGTAAGCTCTTTGGGCATGATCTGTCATCTTGTTCCACATTTGTACAGCAAACAAAACATCATACTGGGACAGACCTATGAATCCATCTCTCCCAGCACCTTGACATTGACAGAAGCCAGTAGGGGATATTCAGGGGAAAAGCATAGGAAATAAGTCAAATATAGTAGGCTTTCCCCAGACACATACTCAAATTTGAGGCAATCCATAGCTTAGACCTGTCATGCACCAGACTTTGCAGGCAGACTATTGCCTTTAATTGTCACACACTTTTCCTTAGTTTGTCTAGTCACTTCCTGAAATCATTGACACAAGAAGTGTCAAGAGTAGGTCAAAAGTACACAGAAATTTCATTACTTAACTTCACATTGTGGAACAAGTACTTTGACTTGGGGAGGTCTCTGTGGCTGTACTGAAAGAAATGGTGGCTAATCATTTCCTTTCCACATTCTCCACAGCAAACATCTATATGCCTGTATGGTGTTACCCATCAAAGCCTTTCCAAGGCTGAAAAATTGTTAAAAAAATATTAATATGGAAGCAGCCCCACTTTTCTGATCCTCTTTGTTGTCCTCCTTCTATTTCTGTATTGCCAAACATGTTGGCCTTTGGTTGTAACCAATTACAATATTGGCATTAAATGCACAACAGTATAACGTCATCATTGTTAAGGTCAATGTAAACGCAGCACATGACTCTCCTTTAGCTTGCCTTAGCACGGTAGCAGGACTTCAGTGTTCAGGTCCAAGACACACATGCCCAGCCTGACCTTGAAGGTGTTTATGGTTTATCAGAACTCATGTTTCCTAGACTGAGCCTCCCATGACATCAGAAGCTTTACAGCCACACACGTTCAGAGGCACCTCAGCCTTGCCAGCGCTGAGCATGGATTCCCAGCGAGATGTTATTTTGTCATAACCACCAAACCTGTGGAGGGATGAAATTCTTGAGATTTCCACCATTTCCCTCACCCTGCTGCATTCTTCTGTTGGGTGTGTAAGGAGGACACTTGCTCGTTTATGTTCTCAGAGGAACATAAGTAACCAGGCAAGGCATATAAAAGCTGAACTCAACTAAATCTTCAGCCCCAGAGGACCTGCATTCCTTTCTCCCACTGCCAAGACTGTGCCCTAATCATTTCCCTTCTGCCCAGTTGCTCCAGGCTAGAAGGGCTCTTGGTGGATAGACCTGTCTGAATCCCACTACTAAGCCTGTGAATCCAGACTTGCATGAATACCAAAAAAAAAAAAAAAAAGAAAACCCAAAACACAATTTTGGTCAACTGGATTGGACTTGCTGTTAATCATGAGATTTCTTTTTTTCCCTTTTGAACACAGGGGAAAGCACCCACACAATTTTAACAGTGTGATTAGTGTTAGGTTTCTCCTACCCATTAAAGCATAATAAGCACCGGTTTCAAGATTAGTACAGCTTATCACAAGACTAAGCTACGAAACATGACTTCCATCAAAAGCAGAGATGCATTGAGGCACTACTGCCTAAAGATACTTGAATAGATAGTTACTCATGCAGGTAAGTTTTCATCTATAAGAACAAGACTGTCAGTAGGTATGTATCCAAAAAGACAGACTTTCCTTTTTTTATGCTCCCTTAAGGTTTTTTTCTCCTACTTCATGAACCTGTGTGAGCCAGGCCAGCACATGCTCAAAGACAGCAGAAATTACAAGAGTGGTTCTGGCTGGCTGGCACCCTTAGATCCCAGTACAGGGCGCTAACTCAAGTTTTGAAAAGAGAATATAGGCTTTCTATTTGTCCTTCATGTGAGAGACAGAATTCAGACTGCTGTTTAGGTTGGCAAAAAACCCAAAGCCTTCTGCCAAACTGGCCAACAAAGCTGTTCTGCAACAGGCCCAAGCTCATTCACGCTCCTCATGGCATAATCTATAAAGGAGTTGAAGGAACTTTTGTTAGAGCCCAAAAGACTAGCAGCCTATTTAAGGAAAATATACATTTAGAAGTGGAACAGAGTAATCTACATTTGGATTTCTCACAAAGCAGGTCCAGATTGGAGGTTGCCTCTCAGGGAAGCTTGAGCAAATCAGCTGGATTTGTTTAGTTATTCTTAAATCAAAGAAAAAAGCAGCTGTTATTTTGAGTGCTCTATCTTTGCAAATAGAAACACCCTGAGTTGTCACCACACGTCTTCTCTTTTCTGTAAACAACTTCAGCAAACAGGCTGTCAAAGAGGAGGAGCCTGCCAGTTCTGTGCAGAAGTGCTCTGGAGAATCCACTTGGTAAGATACCAACACATTTCACAAAACTTAAACACAGCAGAGACACGCAGACGGAGTTTTCTCATACACTGAAAAACTCCAAGTGGGGATTAACTCCCAAAGAAGATGCATCACCACTAACCCTGCTCCCAGTTCAGCTGTTGCCAACTCTAAAAGCTAGGTGATGGTTGTCCCAAATGCCAATCAAAAGCTCCACTCCGAGCTGCGAGCTACTGCAACAGTCAAGCATCAACATAATTTAAATCGGGGTGGATTTTTTTTTTTTTTGGTTGGGCTTTTTGGTTTTGGGAGGTTTTTTTGTGGTGTTTTTGTGTGTGTGTGTTTTTCAGAAAATTTAGTCTCAAATATAATTTGCTTTGGAGATTTAGGCTGTTATCTGAGAAACTATGCAATATCCCAGAATAGGAAGGGGTTTTCCACATACAGTCCTTTTGGAAGGACAACTTACATGCGTAATTATCTATGCAAGTTATTGACAGCAAGGAAAGGCAAGCAAGCAGATCCAGCAAGAGTAAATGAATTGAATCTATCTGTAAGATACCATTTGTGTGGGTTAACAAGAAGAGAGTAGAGGAGATCTCTTCCAGACTCCACTACGAATGTGCCATCTGCAAAAACAGATTTTATGCCCAGTTCAATAAAGAAAGTATGTCTCCTTCACTGCACAAGTGTAGCTTCTTAAGACATTAAGCTTGAAGTCATAGGGAAAAAGGATTTCCCTTCTAAGAAAAGCATCTCTGCAAGCAGAGGGTTCTGCCTGCAGTCCTTTCTGCTCCAAAATTCCGTATAGAGCTTCTGATCATCTTACATCCAGATTAAAGCCAATGGAAGTTTTTGTGGCGTGTGTTTGTTGCAGGGTGAGAGATGACAAATAAAGGCATCAGACTTTGCTGGGGATGTGCAAGAGCCTATATATCCCCCTATGCCCCTCTTCTCTCCTTCCTTCCCCAATATTAAGACATGCGAATGTCAAACAACAGAATACTTCAATTGGCCTTCATTTAAAAGGGCTGTCATTTTAAGACCTACTTTTACTTTAAAAAAAAAAAGCTCAACTTGCACCATCTCCACTCCACACAGTTTTCAATAGTTCTACCATGAATGTCTCTGCTTTCAGATTCAAATGGGAATACATACGTAACTTGGCACGACTAAGAGGAAGTTTCATAGAGCATGGAATGAAAGATCACAGCAAGCTTCTGGAATGAGGCTTTGTTACCAACTAATTAGTGTCTCTGCTTTTCGAATAAGAAATAGAGGCCTCAAAAGTCTCAGAGCAGCTGCAGCACCTCACCAAAACAAAACATATACCGATGCCCATTGTTAGATCTCAGGAGGGAAAAGTGTCATAAACAACAGGTGTGTGCAAAACTCTGCTGTGTGTTTATTTCTCATTAACTTAGAGCAATGTGTGTGTTTGAAAATAATTTTCAGATGCTGTTGCCAAGACTCATGTTTCAGCCCAATTGCATGTACAAGTCAACGGTAAACTTCAAGAACCACAGCATACACAGAAGACATTCAGAAAACAGTATGTTGACCAATAAAGCTTTTCTTTCCCCAACCCCAGAAATGCAACCTGAAAACTGTTTATCAACACTTGAACAGGAATTGCAACAGAAAACCTTTGTGGCATTTCTCCTGTTCATGGCTTAAAATACTGTGACAAGGTTTAAGTCAAATGATGCTTCCAAAGGTAATTAAAAGTAGAAACAGGGTATTAAGACATGAAAAATCAAGTCTGATTGTAAAATACATTTCGCTACTTTACTCAAGTGCAGGGAAACTTTTCTCTTACTGAATGATCTGTTTGGCTCTTGGGCATATTTGGTTGACCACATATTCGACACATGCAAAGGTGGTGGTTTTTTTATTTTGGGGTAATTTTTAAGAAAAAAAGAAACCAGCACAGCCAGAGAAGAGCTGTATAAGGCTGAGTCATAGGTGAGTCTGGCCTGCCAGTCCCTGCCCTTCCTAACCTAAACATTGTTCAATCTTGGCTTTTCCTGTAGAGAGCTTAGATCCACAAGTCATCACAAAGTGGTATTTCAAGAAGGTCCTTATCATGGAGGTACATTCAAATGCCTCTTTGCCTCGTTGAGTTGGGAGGAATTGAGGACTGCAGTAAGCCATATACAAAAATACAAGTGAAGACTGCCCATTGTTTAATTGGGCACTTCACTAAAATGGCTAGATTTAACCTCTGGACAGTAGTAAGTAGAAACAGGTTTAGAAGTTTTGATTTGTTGCAGACAAGACTCTCAGTATGGACTGACAGTCCCATAAAGCAGAAATAACAGTACTACCTCAAAAAAATCTATGGTGGTGTCCTAGAGTGAGGAAGAAGTTCCAGCGCAGCATCCACAAAAGTGAGAATTTGCTTTTAATAACACCGGTTATCCACTACAAAAATCAATTTACAAATTTAAATTATAAAACAATTGAACAAATCACAGGCACCATGAAAATACTCAGATATTTTAAAAGTTCATCTGTAACCAGGCTTCCCTGTAGTGCACAAACAGACCTTATTTTGATAACTGTAATCACAGTGCAAATGTGAAGGTGCTAAGTCTTTGGGAAAGCTTCATTTTTTAACAAATTGTGGCCTGGTAATAGTGATTGTCCTAAAATTTTAACTGTGTGTTTCTTTCATTGTACCTAGAAGCTGCTATTTTCAGTTTCATTCATCACCTTTAAGATTATCCTTCATGTTTTACAGACGTACATACATTGCTTGGAGCTAGACTTGATTGCTCATTCTGAAGAGTAGTAAGGTAAGTAAAAGCCTACTAGTTCGTTTATGTGGCTAGCCATGGCTCTGGTAACATCAACGCAAAGAACAGAAGGGTCATAGAAATAGCTTCTCTGCCTTTCCCCCTCCCTTTCCTGATGACTGGTCCCACAGAGTCAGAGATCAGGCACAGTAGCTGGGGTTGCTGTGAGGAAGCATGTGGCTGCTATCTATCCTGCACCTGCTCTGCAAATAGAAAGAGGACTACGATGTTGAATGCTACTAAGTGATGTACTTCGGAGCCTTTAATTTATTTTGAATGTTAAGCTCCAGCTTTTTTCATTTGGAGCTGTACTTACTTCCAGAGGACCTCCAGCTGTAGCTTGATGGTGCCCAGTTCAGTTATATCCACAATGATTGCTTGAGGCTTGGTGGTAAAGAAGTTTATGCTGTCGCATGTCACGACACCAACTAGAATAGTGGCCAGTCCTCGCAGCTCTGTCACCTGCAGGGGCAGACAAACATATCCATTTTCATCTTAACAGACAATCCTAAGTCACGCGCATGGAAAGGAGAACATCCTGGGCTCAAATCTGCTCTGAGGCCCACAACAAACTTAAAACCTTGATACGCAGTTCTGGGCTCCTAAACTGTTGTAAGCCAGTATCCCACAAGGAACATGTCACAGATGGCTAGCAAAGAGGAAAGGAGTTCTACGATTCAGGGAGAGACTACAGCACTTCTGACAACACAGTTTGGTAGACTATGATTTTAAGAAAAATTAGTCTGAAATTTGGAATTTCTAGCTCTGGTATACATACAAGTAACTGCCATTTGTACTAGAGAGTCTAGCTTGTCTACATATTAGAACAATACTGTCATAAATTAGCCTACCCTCACTAGACTATTTCAGCTCGCAATTGCCTAAAGAATCTGGAAGCACAACTGTCTGCATCCGCTGTGACCTTTCTAACTGTCCTGAGGTCAGCTGTGGACCAAAATCAGAACTTGTAAGTGTCAATTCTTCCCTCTAGCTCTTCAAGTGGCTCTGAGTTCCTTATCAGTGCAGTTACAGGCCTGTGTTTTTCCCAGGTTGGCACTTTGCTTCTTCAGCTACTTAAAAAAATAAAAGTATCTAATCAAACACTTGCAATAAAAACATACTTCCAGTTGAAGATCAAATTGTTTTGGAAGTGCACAAAGCATCAGACTCAGCACAGAATTTTAGCACAAGTACCTAAAGCCCACTTCAGGAATTAGTTACATGCCTACATCTCCTTTAAGAGCTAGCATAAGTTATGTTGCTAGGCTCCTCTTGGAACACTCTTTGGCACTTCGCTTTTTTTTATTATTATTTTTTTCTTTTTAAGCCTGCTATGTATTTGTACTGGGCAAAGATTATTAAGTACAAAGTGGAAAGAGCAAAAGGGTGTGGAGAACATTAGTCAGTAGACTTTCATAAGCTGACAAAAAGAGTAAAGCTATCATTGTCATACAAAATAATACAAGTTTTTACAACTATTATGGGAAAACAGGGATCTGAATTAGCCTCCCGCCTGATCTTCATTGTGCAGTGGCAGCAAAAAAATGTGTTATAAGCACATTTCCAAAGGCTGTGCTGGCAAGATGCCAAAAAGTATCTCCTATGTAACCCAGTTCTTGCTGCCAGATAGGAAAGGAACATTGCAATAGCTGCTTTAATACAGCTGTCAAAACTTGAAACCCTGCACTGGCACAGTTTCCTAGTAGAACAGGATCCAGCATAGCCTTCAATCTCGGCTCCTTTTAGGTTGACAGGAGTCATGCTGCAGAGTCCAGCCCATGAAAGATGCCAGACTACAGTGGAAATGCTGTTTAAGGATTAACTCCACCTGCTAGGTAAGTGCCAGAACCAATGCCAGTTGCAGCTGCACAAGGGTCTATGAAAACTAGAAGCTTCCCCCAAGGGGTACCCACAATGTGTCATCTGTGTATCACAGGCCACTAGTACTGGTCTTTTACTGTTAAAGATATGACCTCTTCCGAGGCACTTTATATCTTTATTTAGAGTTCTGACACTTTTTTTTTTTTTAAAGTACAGACAGTTTTTACCAGTATGTAAATGCTATTCATTCTTCACAGATACAGAATCATAGAATCATTTAGGTTGGAAAAGATCTTTAAGATCATTAGGTCCAACCACTAACCTAACGCTGCCAAGTTCACCACTAAACCATGTCCCTAAGCACCACGTCTACACATCTTTTAAATACCTCCAGGGATGGTGACTCCACCACTTCCCTGGGCAGCCTCTTCCAATGCTTGATAACTCTTTCAGTGAAGAAATATTTCCTAATATCCATCCTAAACCTCCCCGGCACAGCTTGAGGCCACTTCCTCTCGTCTTACAATTTGTTACTTGGGAGAAGAGACAACACCCCTCTTGCTACAACCTCCTTTCAGGTAGTTGTAGAGAGCGATAAGGTCTCCCCTCAGCCTCCTTTTCTCCAGGCTAAACAACCCCAGTTCCCTCAGCCGCTCCTCATAAGACTTATGCTCTAGACCCCTCACCAGCTTCGTTACCCTTCTCCAGCACCTCAATGTCTTTCTTGTAGTGAGGGGCCCAAATCTGAACGTGGTGTTCGAGATGGGGCCTCACCAGTGCTGAGCACAGGGGGATGATCACTTCCCTAGTCCCGCTGGCCACACTATTCCTGATACAAGCCAGGATGCTATTGGCCTTCTCAGACACCTGAGCACACCGCTGGCTCATATTCAGCTACCTGTTGACCAACAATCTCTGGAGTAAAACACGACAAAAGAATCTGCAATGCATCCAGATAAAGGGACATTTGAACTACACATTCAGAACATACACATGTGCAATGATATGCTTTCCATATACCTATTTATCTTTTTCAATAGAGAACAGAACTCCAGGTACTTAACATTCCATAAATTATATAAGCGTACATGTCTTTGTCTCCACATCTAAACTTTACCCTAGAAAATCCCAGATATTGATCTGGGATGTTTTTTTGTTTGCTTTTAAAAAACCCAACCATATATACCAGACTCCAGAACATGGGAAAGCAGATGCACTAATACAGTTACGAGTGCCAGGAGCAAAGAAAAAAAAAAAAAAAAAAAAAAAAAACAAACCACAAAACAGAAATAGGTGTCTGTTCAGTAGGCTGAACATTGATTAACTGCCACTTTTACATGGCTAGGAAAAAAAAAACTACTTAAGAATTTTGACAAATGCTCGGTAGCCTCACAGGTAAGTAGTATGGCAGAAGACCTGTTAACTGATTAACCTCTTAACACTGATTCCAGTCCAACCATTATACACCACACCTTGATTTCAAACTTCTCATGGAGATTAGGTATAAAAATCTTCTCTTCCTCATCCCAGGTTTGGCTGTCATCGGTCTCAATCTTGCCTTTCAACTTCCATTTTTGGCGCCCCAGTCGCACAAACACCTAGAAACCACAAAGAAAAAAGGATGTTGGGTCAACATATTCCAGAACGTTCCCTTCGGTCCATAGGCCTCACACTGTTCCACTACTGCAGAGACAAAGCCATTCCTTTGATCACTATACACTCAGGAACTTGGATAAAGCTAGAAGATTGGAGGCAGGAATTCAGGTTGCAGGTTTTAACACCTTCACTCAGTGCCAAATGACACATCACACTCATTCTAGAAGAACTGCAAAACTACTTTGCATAGCAAGTGTAGCAGTACTGAAATACAAGGCACACTGGAATTCATTTGCCACTGTTAGAAGTAGGAGAGCAACCCAGTAAGATACTAAGATGCATTCAAATCATGCCAAGGGCAATCTTCCAAGAAACAGGCAACAACTGTTACTTGATCCCAGGGCAAGTTTGAAGACAAAGACCTGACAGGTTGGTTTTGATAGACAATCACTGCTATCTTTTAAAACCTCCCCTAACACTTGAATCACATCTTTCTCTCTTCAGTCTCAGGAGAGTAACTAGTGACTGTGCCAAAGCACTGTTCTCATCAGAACAGTCCACGGGTTTATCATAGTCTGTTTCCTGCTTGCCTTCTACATGTTGTACCCTTGCTCGCCTGTTCTTCTACTGCGAACTCACAGCAGTAAAATAAAAGACAAAATGAATTGCTGTATACTGCACCTCATACTGGTCCCCTGGGCAGAGACGCGCAAAGCCCACCAAGCCTGAAAAGAGAAGGAAAAATCCTAATACTTGTAGATTTTTACAACGTCCTCCAAAGCTTCAGCTTACAATAAATAAAGTGACTATCTGGCTAACACCCCCTTGTGCTCCACTATGTGCAGAAGCTATGCCACCAGCCCAAACCACTCTTAGAAGAACAAACTTTAATTGACCTGAAGAAAGAAAGTCAGCTTTTGTATTCAAATACAAACTACCATTGCAGATCTGTTTTACAATACTGAAGCAAACAGAAGTCTGCTAAAATTCTGTTCAGGGTCAGATCCAGAAAGCCAGTGGAAGCAACTGACATTGAATAAGTAGACTCAATGGATCAGACTGCTACATAGCAAACCCAAAAATCAATTGACAAGTCTTGAAGGAAACAAGAAAGGAATGTACCTTTCATCTTCAAGTGAAACTCTCCCAAATGGACCTCCAATGCCCCTTCTATAAAGCACATGTCCTAGAAGAAAGACTGAATAGTCACTATGACTGAAAAGCAGCCCAGAGGAGCTGCCTTCCCATACATGCCATTTTCTTATCTCATCTTTAAAGGACTTTGGCTTTTTTTTTTTTTTTGCCGCTCCACAGAAGAATGGAACTGCTTCAGCAGTTCACTGTCAGTTACTTTCCACTACTTGTTTTGTAAAAATAGCACAGTTTATTCATTATTCAATTCTCATCCCATTACTTCCAGTGGAAGTCATAACGGAACCCAGTATTAAAGCAGAAACTCAAAGAATTTTTCACTTGTCTTCACGAATGCACGAAGCCAAGTTGAGTAGGGGCAAAAAAAAAAAAGGCATAGAATTCAAGAGCTTTGCCTGTAAGGTATTTATCTCACAAGCTTCAGTTCACATTATGTACCTGTATTTCATTCACATGCTAATTTTTTAACCTGCACCATTAAAAAAAAAAGCCAGCAGCAAGTCCTAGTACAATTTTTTGCTAAGGGAACAGTCAGGTCTTTGTTACATGTGTGTAGTATTTCCTACCTCTGTGCACTCTTGGAAGTTCTTGTAAAGCTCCACTAGGCTCTCTCTGGAGGCTTTGGTGGAAGGAGACAAGGAAAAGGCATGTTTCATATTAGTGGCCCCATCTCGTAGTCTGCACTGGATACAGTAAGCTTCATAGAGTTCTTCTACCTTTAAGATTTGCGGGGTGGGGGAAGAATGAACAACAATTACCCTGGCATAGTTTTAATAAGTTTTGGAAAGGAACATCAGCAGTCTTTCCTGGCAAAAAAAACCAACCAAATCCCATTACCATAGTATTGCAGAATGCTGCAACTCCTGCATTTTCCTCCCTGATTAGAGTGCAACAGGTTGTAGACATTCCTACAAAAAAGCATGGGATATTGAGAAACAATTCACTCTGCTATTATCAGACTAGAAAACAAGGAGTAGAGTAACACTTCGTTCAGGGAAAAGTTACTTGGGGAGCAGGAAACCGATTCCCTCAATACAGACTAAATACCTACACCTTTAGCTATGTCAGAGGAGAGATTTGATTCCTTTGGAAGCAGATGGCAAACAGCAGACATACACTCTACAGAAATGCCCGTTTGGCCCCTTGTGGGAAGCAGGGGAGAACATGTAAGTCTTCTCACAGCAGCATTTTCTGAATAACCTGGCAGAGTACGCAAACTGGTTTCACAGGCAAACTCAGGTTGGGTTGTGCCCAACATTCAGCCTGAATAGAGTCATTCAAAAGAATAAATAAATAAAAATCCCCTCCTTCTGTAAAAAGAGTGGTTACAGAGTTCAGAAAGGACCCAGCATTATTCCCTTTCAGATTAATTATAATCAAAGTATTTTCTATTTAGATAGTTTGCTTATATAGCAGTGTAAGCCTTACATGTACAAAATATAAAACCCCTTACCTTGCTTATGTGAAACTCCAGTTTTCTGATGTATCTCTCCACAGATCGGATTTGCTTTTGAAGAGGAGAGAGGGAGGGAGACTTGAAAAATTATTTTCTAAATGTGCCTTTAAGTAACACAGTAGACATCATCTATTTTTCTCTATTTGCAACATTTCTTCTCATCCTCAATAGTCTTACCTTATCCAGGTCATAGTAGAAAGCCTGAAAGAGAAACAGCACAGTTTGAATAGGAGAGTATGTGTATTTGTACCTATTAATGATGCTTTCATATTTACTACAAGACTCACTACGCACACCTTAAGTTACGTTCAATTAAGATGCATTGTTTACTACAATGAGACAGTCCAACATTTTTAGAATAGTTTCATTTTCTGTATGTGGTTGGTTGGTTTGTTTTTGCAGATGCTTGGAATGAGACAGTAAGAGTCTCACCATCAGCTATAACAAGGACTTGGACATCGGTGAAGGTACACAGGAGATTCTGGGTTTGTTGTTTTTTGTTTTGGTTTGTTGTTTTTTGGTGTTTTTTTTTAATTTTGTTTTTTTGGGTTTTTTTTGTTTGTTTGTGGGTTTTTGTTTTTGTTTTGTTTTTGTTTTGTTTTGTTTTCCTTTTTCTTTTAAGTCTAGCTATTATTTCCCAAATGAAAGGCAAAGTTGGATCTGTGAGTTGTCTTTTTATTAGCGCTGTTGTTGAAGGTACTTCTTCGTATTGTGAACATGACAGAATCTAGGTTACAAGGACATGTTCACCAACTATGGAAAACAAAGCCCAGTCTTTATCACCATTTCTGTTTATAGAGAGTCAGGTACGAACACTGATCACTAAACAGACAGAAGGAGACACCATCCCAGTAAAGGAACACTAACTGAAGACGACTGCCGGATATTGAACATGAGGAATCCCAAGTTTAATTCTCACATCGAGAGCTAACTTGCTTGAAAAATTTCTGATTGTGATGCCCTGCTGGATCTCACCTCACTGTTTTAACTAGAAAACCCTTAGGAGTCCCAGATGTGAGAAAGCATCTACTTTTGCAACTATTTTTTAAAATCATTTAAGTATTTAACATTAAAAGTATCTTACCAATCTGGAGTTTCTTTTTGTATCTTTGTGTCGACCAGAGAGATAATCCAATTCAGCCTGATGTGTTTCCAAGTATTCACTAAAGAGGAAGAAAACCCAGACTTACATTCTTCTGGTACATTAACTGTAACACCTCCCTAAAGAATTTTTCAGTAGAATGTTACAAAGCAACTTCCTTCTCTAGAAGACTTCTCTTGTTTTACTCTCTAAAGATGTGAATGGCTATATAGAGGGACATGGGTCAACAGATGAGAAAGGGTGGTTTCCATAAACAAATATTTGTCCTAAATGCAAAGTCACTTCTAGAGGAGCATGTGTATACAATGAGTGCCAGCAGATGCTGGTTGCTGTTACCTAACATTTAAAGATGCTGTACATTAGGAATCTTCCTGAATCCTTTTCATGCCTCCAAGATGTGGAACACTACAGTGCAATTCAAGAAGGACACCACTGTTGCATAAGGTATATAAATATACACATGCACACACTGCACTCAGACATTCACTATTTCTTGTTTCCCTTCATCTAAAATATAACATTCAAGTGAAAGATAGGCTTTATTCTGGGAACGTGAGGCAAATCAGAACAAGACAGTACAACTGGAAGTACTTCTAAAGGCAAGAGGATAGGAGGGATATAGGAGCGGAATAGCAAGTTCTAACACACACAACTCAGCTCACAGATCTCCATTTCAGATTTCTCTAACTATTCCTGTTTGGCCTTCTGGAACCTTTTCTGTAAGGTAGAAGATCAGTTCATTTGTTGAGCAAGTCAACCACCAACTCCATCTTACAAAGTCAAAGAACTGCAACACGAAACACTTGGACTACAAAATCAAGCTCATAGCAGTACTCCACGTGTAAGGTAGGGCGCATGTCAGTCAGTGTTTTAGCAAAGAGAGCTGAATACCACCTTTTAGTATGCTAGACAATTTCTTAATGTAACCATTACTTTTTCCAGAATGGGAACTATTTTGCAAGGTGTGAAGCACTTGGTGCCAGCTGGCTTCTACAGAGTTGCTTGCATGCAAAGGTTGTCCCTTAGGAGTTCCCACAGGGCCTTAAACTATTTCTGCTGAGACCATCTTCTTCCAACTTTGCTTTTAATACAGAGCAGACTTCGGTAACATTTTCCTCTTATGCTTAAAAGGGAACAAGAGTCACCTGGTAAATACTACACTACAAGACACAGTCTCTGAGCAGTCAAAATAATTTCATTTTAGACAGCTGCACTTCTTCACATTTGCTTTGACGCATTTCATTTTCTTACTGTTGCAAAACCAGTTCCCCCAAGATACCCAGTGGCTCCAGCATTCAGCTGTCTGCTCTTTACACTTGCCTATTAACAGCTCAGTGCAGAAGTAGCCAAGTGTCAGAAAAGGGTTCACTTTCCTTTTAGAAGAGCTTCATCACTTTTAGTTTTAAGTATGTTACAGATGCCAGCTTGATAGAATGGTACCCAGATGGTTAACAGAGTAAGGAGTTATTGGAATGGTACCCAGATGGTTAAGAGAATAAGGAGTTATTTGCTACAGCTATAAAGAAACAGGCACGTAAAACATGTTCTGTACTAAAAATTCAAGTCACTCCAGCACCAAGTGGACTTAGTCTGCATCTACTTAAAATTTGGACTTTGCATTGCTATTTGATACAGTTGTTTTCTGTAGGTTACTTTAGTCAATTAGTTAGCTACTCAGTTTTGGCAGGAGTCTGATCATGTGGCATTCCCTGCAGAACTGGGAACAAATTCTGATCCACTTTATGGTTTCTCCTCCCTACGCTCTGATAAATTCTGAACTCTGCAAAAACATTTGGTTTTGTTATTTGTTTTAAATCTAAATCCACTAATATGACATTGACTGATATTTTTAGGGCTAAGACTTTATAGTCTTTTATTGGAATGAAAGTGTGACACATCTGAGTTTACAATGTATTATTACAGTGCTTTTTATGTTCTTTGCTTAAGAAAACAAACTATGATGAGAATTAATACAGTAGCAAAATTCCAAGGACAGCTGCAACATACGTGAAGGAACTATTAGTTAGTAGGATGCCAGCAGAAAGAGCTACAGGGTTTACAAATCCAAGGAAAAGTATTTTATCTTCCAATAGTAGCTTCATGGTGTAAATGAGGTTCCTATGATATTAGGCTAGACCCATCAACTGTAATGATTTAAGATGTGTATTTTTATATAATAAGATTTGAGAACTCAGTTAAAGGTTGATCAGTTTCAGTCACCGATGGAGGCAAACAGCACTTACCACCACCTCCTTTCTGGTCTATAATACCAAGGGAACAAGCTCATACATGTTCTAGTCACCATTTCAGCATCGAATAATATCAGCGTTTCTATGAGGTAACTGACAGCTTCCTCCAAGCCAGAATACCCTAGATGCAGATTGCCAGTCCCACCCTTTGATCTCTATTATGTCTGCTGCATACACCCCACATCTGCCAGACAGAGACAACGGACAAAATTGGTCTTTAACCTTTTCACTCAAGTCTATATTGATGCAACATTGACTGTGCAGTCAGCCATAATAAAGACTCTGAAGTAGTGCTACAGTTAAAGCAAGAAAATGTTATTTACGCTGCCATAAGATAGAGTTATACTACAGCTCTGTTTCATCACCTCAAGTCAGCTGAAGTTTTCAGGTGGATCTGCTTAGACTTTCCGTTACAACAAGCCACCCAGAGATGAAAGAGGACTTTTGAACTCCAGAGTTTAATTCTATCAAAAGGGAAAAAAAAGGAAAAAACCCCAAACAACCCACTAGAATATCTAATTCTTTTACTTTAAGTGTCCTGTAATTAGCATGGAGGGAATAGAAATGGTTTATGAACCAGCCTCCCCACTGTGTCCTTGCAGGGCACACCCTCACTTTCAGACTTGGTTTTAAGTCAGCTTTTTGAGTCAAAGCAAACTCCACACAGCTCCCTCAACAGAAACTTTCCTCCAATCACCCCCCAGGTCTGGCTGTTCCATCCCTATCCCAGTCTCCCCTTGATCTGCAGACTTCCTGCCTGCCACCCTGCACGCTCTGAAAGCCTCCCTTCCTCAAGGGAGCTTAGTTGCTCCCCAGGAGATAGAGAATCTCCCCACAGAGTCACTGACTTTTTAGAGAAGTGCAACAAACTAGGAACAAACAAAAACATCAGGGCACTTTGTTTGCAAGCAGACTGTCTGAGAGTGAATGAAACTTGTTTTACAACGTCCCAAGCCAGTGTCTGGGAAAGTCACTACGTATGTTTAGAGATGCCAGATGAAGACAGAGAACAGTGATACACAGACTTAAGCAGCATGACTAGGTAAGACAAATTACAATATTTAAAAAGTCCTTACTTAAGTCCTTTCTTCAAAGCTTCAAAAGTTTTCTTCACCTGCAGTGGCTTTGGATCCCAGACGACTGCCCCCTTCTGCAGGGAATTATAAGTCTTGGGGGATTTCAGTGACATTCTTGATCTCACTGAACTTCTGCCAAGAGACTTTCTGTAGAAAGAGAAAAGAAATATGAGAAAGATGCAAACCACATCACCTGGGAGAAGAGAGATGCCTAACCCACAAAGCTTCTAGGGTACAAGTTGTATGTCCAATCACATATGCCTTTACTCAAAAGAACAAAGCTCTTGGACACACTGAGAATGCTTCCACAGATAACATTAGAAAGTTAAGGCCCAGCCCTAAATACTTAGTGCAGGAAAGCTGCAAGTTGTTTGCGACTTCAACAATAATAATTTCAATAAGAAACACCTCCTTCTCCAAGCTTGATGCAGACTATAAGAAGCCTAGTGGTTCTCTTTTATTCTTTTTAAATAAAGAAAAAATGCGCAGGTCCCCATTTCCTTGGGAAGGTAGAGGGGGCACTGAGCAAGAAAAAGAAAAGCTCATTTTTATTAGAGGTTAATAACAAGTTAACATTCATACTGCTAGCAACTGTCTTAACAGACATGCATGGTAGCTGGCTAGTGCCCCGTTTCTGCGTGCGCACTCACACCAGTTGTTGGGTCAACTACAGACCTAGTCAAGTAACCCACACTGCAGGACACGGACACTCCCATTCTGACTCTCACCTGCAGTTCAGGAAAATGAGGCAACAAACTTTTGATCTGCTCAAGGTCTAACTGATAAAGCTAACATAAAAAGCCTTCAGAAATAGTTATTTCTTTGTCTGCATTCACCATACATTTAAATGATGGCTTACAGCCCTACCACGCTTTAGAAAAGCAAGCTACCAAGCCCAGATTGCATACAAGATAAAATTATAAAGGTGTTTTTTCAGTGTCTAACACCTTACTTTTAAAAGCAACTGCAAACCCAAAATTAAATGTCATTTCTAACAGAAGACCCACACACAGGTTTTTTTGTGCTAACCTGAAGAATTAAAATACCCCAAGCCATTAGTTACATATATCTGCAACATTTAAATCAGAAGATGAGTTCTCTGCAAACAGTTCTTTCACATTGTCAAATTCCTGCCTGGCTTACCTCTATCTAGATACTCCTCTGGTTTTGTTAATGCTCCCTATAAGTCAAGCCTCTAAAATAACATTATCTAAAAAAGTTTCCCATTTCCCATTCCACCAAGCCAAGCCAAGCCAACTGGTTGCTCTCAGAGAAGCTTTCCACCTTCTTTACAATCTCGGTCCTAAATTCAGCTCACCTGTAGAAAGGATGGCTTAATACTTAGTCACTGGCTGTTTTAAGTTCTAGGCATGTCACTGAATGCCTAAGGAGATTATTGAGCTTGGTGATTAAATCCTAGGCCCAGCACACCTGAGAGCTGTCCCTAGTCCTACTATAGAAACTTTCAAGTAATTATTTTAATTATCCTGGTGCTAAATTTCCACTTAACTCAATTTTTTAAAATATAGTCTGCAAAAAATCTGTTGAAATTAGGTGTTGTGAAACATTACTGGATATTTAATTTCTTCACCTCAATGATTATCTTAGTTTTTATGATGCCTTAATGTTAAGTATTAATTAACCAAACTATTTGGAGCTCAGGTTACCTTTAACAAGGAACATAACTGTTAAATTAGAAATTTACATTAATATTGTTTTCTTTCATAAGATAATGAATCTTAGAGTATTCCATGCAAAGGGAGAAGGTTTCAACGGGAATAACACAGAATGTGACAGTCTAGCCAATAACAGTAGTTGAAGAGTCTCCTAGGAGGATCATCACTTTCTTTCATGCAAAGAAGGAAACTGAATTCAGCTCCATGCTTTAGATGAGTACTCTAATTAGCAAGATACCATATGGAAAATATAAGATAATTCTATCTTTTGAAATGAAAAAGCCCAAATGACTCCTGAGTTTTGTTTATTTTTGGAAAGGAAAGGACTTTGATATTTACCTTCAGAGTTTTGGACTGCAAATCCTAAATTCAGGAAATCATTTCCCTTCAGTTAAAGTACAGCATCTAAGCACTGCATATGGATAGGCTGGGATTTAAAACTCACCGTTTTCCGCAGTGTCTCCTATTGACTGATGTAGCCCGTACGTATTCAGTGCACTGATGTTAAGAATCCCATTTTCATACATTTCATAGAAAAATTAAGTGGCTGGCATGGGCCTTTAGGGACAGTAGCTAAAAGCTAGATGCTATGTTGCTGCTTTCCCTTGTGAACTTAATAATTTAAGTATCAGATTTACCACTTTATAGATAACAGTAATAATATTTACTTCCTGTGGGGATCATTGTGAGGAAAAATTAAATAGCGTCTCTGACTGAGAGCCTCAAAAGGAAGTTGCTAAAGAAATGCAGAAGTATATTTAGCATCTGCTTAAGAATCTCCATGTGGACCTGATTTGTGTGTCATCCTTTGGATAGACCTTGCATAGGGCCCCTGCAATCTCCTGCTGTGTTTCGCAACAGTGCCTGAGGGAGAGATAACTTAGGAAAGGGTGATTAAAAAATTTCTTCACGATGCTGGAGAAGGCTCTCGGGTGTTCACTGGGCTGTGACTGAGTGCCTAGGTACAGAAATTTTCCTTATTGCACTGATTCCTGAATGAAACTGTCTGTCTACACACTTCAATAATGAAAAGCAACATCATAAAAAAATACATAAAGAGAGGCATTTGGTTAGAAAACCTTTGCAGCTAAAAGTAACAGAATAATCTTAAGGGATATATGAACTCTTCTGTTTGGAGCATTCTTACTCTGCTGGACTGTGCCTTTGTCGGAGAAACAGCTGTTCAACACTTTTCCTGGTAGATCCTTTCCCTGCTAGGACTCCCACTATGTACTTGAGCTCAAGTCTGTTTATATAATTTATTGACAGTGTTTCTCTCATAATCTTAGCGGTTGGTGTGATTTCAGATGTCCGATCTTTGCTAGGTGTAATACTATTTTTCAGCTTCCACAACAAATTAATTTATTCAAATGTGAAGACTTCTTGATTACATCACAATCATGCTGGAATTTCATTTTTCCTCATATTTTACCATGCTGTGTTTAACTAAAAGGTTCAGTCATTTGGTTCTTTGAAAATATATTTTATGACATGAGTCAGGTATTTTACTGATACACAATAGGGTTTTTTGAGTACAATACTTTTAGAGGCATACTTTCCACTACTTCTATATGATACTGCTAAATCACAGAATCACAGAATCACAGGGGTTGGAAGGAACCTCTGGAGATCATCTAGTCCANGAGGGGGAAGATAACCTCCCGTGACCTGCTTGCCACACACCTCTTGATGCACCCTAGGATGCCACTGGCCTTCTTGGTCACGAGGGCACATTGCTGGCTCAGGGTCATCCTGTTGTCCACCAGGACTCCCAGGTCTCTTTCCACCGAGCTGCTTTCCAGCAGGTCAGCCCCTAACCTGTACTGGTGCATGGGGTTATTCCTCCCCAAGTGCAGTACCTTACACTTGCCCTTGTTGAACTTCATGAGGTTTCTCTCTGCCCAACTCTCTAGCCTGTCCAGGTCAAATGATTCACTTTGTTATTATTCTAGCATGCACTGGCAGTCAGAGATTGTATTAATTTTCCATTTATATATATCTTCTAAAAGCACTCGACAGGTTATACAGGGATCGCTAAATTCAGAAAAAGAACAAGAGCACTTCTAGTGGAAAAGCTGCACAGTTATCTACATAGAGCAATGCTACACAACAATTTATGATAAAGAAAAAAGGGAAAAACAGTGCAGGGTGGTTTAGCTATTAGGGGGCCCAACTGGAAGACTGGAAGGCTGAACTGCAACCTTGGCTATACTATAGACCTGCTACTGATAGCAGCAATTTTGCAGTGGCCTTCTTGACCTGTTCATATTCCTCCCTTCCTCTCATTTCCTGCATTACCAGAAAGCAGCCCTTCCTCTCAGGTATGCTGCTCTGCTTAAATAATTCCAGGAGAACTTGAGTTGGGGTCAGTTATATATTTTGCCAGGATTCACCATTAACATCCCCATCTTTTAAAGATCTATGAGATTTTTAATTACGATAACTATTCAGAAGTTTTAGTCAGAAAACATCAGTTACTATTCGGCTGCAAGCAAAAAGGGTCATAGCCCTTCATTTTTCTAGAAGAAATGGACACCATTAACAGTCTGATACATAACCTCTGAAATCCAGCCATCTCTGAAGTACAGTATGTATAGTAGTAAGACAGTATGGTGTGAAGTATAGCTATTTATGAGTGAACCATGACAACACTCAGTAGTTTTAAGATAAAAATTAAGGAACAACTTCTACATATAGATGCCTTAGGTTAAAAAATACATTCACAGTACTTAATGCCTGTTGCCCAAACAATCAGATGCTTTTCTTTTTGTGTTACTTACGCTAATTTTCTGCTTTGCACAGTGCTGAATCCAGTGAAGGAACAACTCCTGCTGATACCACCCCCATCACCAGGAGAGACAAATGTGAGTTTGACAGACATGATTGCCACTCAGTAAGTCTATCGGCTTCTGAAATAAACAGAAAAACAGATGAGTCAAAACCTTCTTGCCAGTTTAAGCTTAGACCTGTGCTGCTGCAAGCGCTGAGCTGCATGGAAGTGGTAAGTCAGAACAACAGACAGTAGATTAAATAGAAAAAAAGAGACTTGTCTGCTATACACGTTTCCTCTGTTGCCATCCACCACACAATTAATAAGGGACTGAATAGTCTAAAATGCCCTCTTCAATTTCTGATTGATTTTACAAACTCGCAATGTAAAAGCCAGAATAGCCTCAATTCACAGGCTCTCTACATTTCTGATTTTTTAAAAACCCTGTAATTGTCCCACTGCTTAAGGAGTTCAGGCCAACCGGTGTATTTCCAAATCAGCATGGATGCCAGAACAATACTTAAGCTCCAGACTTAGTCAGGTCCAAAAAGCAGTTCCTTGCATCTGTGCAGAGCCACACGGCAGTCAATGGTAGAATTGGCTGAGTGTGGTACTTAAGCCTAAGGCAGAAGTCTGGTTTCAACAGTAAATTTCAGGTTCATGCTCCTCCTCTGGCAGGATTTCTCTTGGATTGCTCTCTTCTGTTTTCCATCAGTCAAACTCTTTTGCTTTCTGGAGAATTGTGTTCTCTGCCATATGTCTATAGAATCCAAGTTACAATATAAGTAACAGACATATCCTTCAAAGCAGCTGTAGAAAATCACCCAGACAGTTAATATACAGAAAAATTCCCTTCCTTCCCCCTTCAAGCTGGTGTAATGTAAACACCACAACTGAGTAAAACTGAGTAAAACAAAAAGCTGGACTATCTATCTGTAGAGAGAAGTACAAACTCCAAAAAAGAGTTCTACATGGAGATGCTCCATGCAAAACTTTGTCCTACGCTACAGAATGCGCTCTGAAGAACAGTGAGCTCTTAATCTATCAGAGTAGACACTGGAAAGAAACCTCTGCACTCAACCCCTCTGCCTGACATTATCCCACCAGCATGGCTACAATTAATCAGACTAGAAGCCCAGAAATGTCATGATAAGACTCTTTCCTGGCTCTGCCACTAACTTGGAGAGCGCCCTAACTCAATGCTCTTCCAGACTGCATATAAAGAACTGAGTGGTTAAATGTACTTCCCGAGAAGACTGAGCTTTGAGAATGTTTTGCTAATTCTGAGCTAGTCTACAAGTACAGGGAATTACTATGCTTTAGGTATTATTACCTACCAAAGCAGTAACAAAAGTCATCACAGATGTCCACAAGCAGAGATCCTGCAGCGAGACCTGACTATTTCATTAGAACCGCTCAGTCAGTTCCCTAGGCTGAGGTCTAAGACTCCCATTTCTTTGCCTGTTCTACGGGCTGTGCCAAGTTCATGAATATATCTGTGAAAAACAGGCAAAAGATTTTAGAACAAGATGTGAAAATGATAAATTTGAGCCAAACAGCTACCTGCTTTGCAAGCTACCTGGTTTGTCAAAAGAGGTGCTGGGCTTGGCTAGGTATTTTGTATCTCAGTGGATTGAAGTCCACGTGTCTCCATAGCTTCCATAGCAGTAATAGAAATCTGTTACATGGAAAAATTTAGGTGCATCTTAATTGCCTTTTAATCAAACTGTACAGCGCTTATGTTCTCTTGCTTTGAAAGGCTGCCTCCTTAACACCCTTAATCAGAGATTGGACTTGCATCACATCACAGCTGAAGTTTCAAAATATTTTCCATTCTTTCCTCTAGTTTTCAGATGCTTATGTCTGTGAACAGTCACTCCATCAAAAGGATCATTAGACTGAATAAAACATGCAACTTACTGAAAAATGTAATTGCATAACAAGCTGTTAAAGGAAGAAATAAAAGGAATAGCCTCATGGTTATTGACCACATCCCTCAGCAAGGCTAAGCCAGATTCCCAGGATCTGTTCTTCAGCCTTCCAACTTGGGAAAGTTAGTTTATGAGTAAAAGGGAGGAAGAAAGTGCAGGAAAAGCTTGTCTAATTTTAAAGGACTCTTAAAGCCTGCGTAGCATGAGACTGAAAGCCTTTGAAGCATATAGATATGAAACAAACAAAACCAGACAGACCTTTGACAGGGAACAGAAAGTGGAAAATTATGAGAAGACCCCCAAAGCAAAAATCTGCGGTATTGAACTCTAGATGTCAAGAATTAAGTTGGAAATGTACAGACCCCCAAAACTCAGTTGGTGAAAGAAATAAATTGCTTAAATTGCCTAGACTCGATTCTGTTGCCACATGTATTTTTATCAATCAAATATAATTCCGTACTTCAAGAAGATACACTGTTGCAAATTAGTAGAAATGAGAGATTAATTGGACCTCACTTGTGCATACCCATAAGCATTTAAAAATTCTCATGGGTCATTTGGTTTTTTTAACTGCACAAAGCTCAGTCCTCAAGGCCACTGACTGTGTCATGTTCTGCTGTAACGCGTAGCTACATTTAAAAGCAATTCACAAACACATTTTCACAGCTCCCTCTTATAAGAATGAAGAGAATTTAAATAATGTTAGGAAAGCACCATTAAAGGGGTTATCTCTCTTACTTTGAAATAATGTTGAGAAAGTCAAATACCACTTGGTAGACAACTGCATATATATTTTTTGTAGTGACCTAGAAATCTTACAGCTCATTTTACACTCCTGAGTAGAAGACCATAAGTAGGATATCAAGACAACATTTTATTTGTAAAAAAGATTTCTAAATGTAGTTGTTTAAACAGAGGGGTTTGCTAGCCAGAGGGTCTGTCTAAAAGTGCTGAGCTATGTTACAACTGCCCCTGAGAAAAAGCATCTGGACACATCTCAAATTCAATTCTCCCTTTAGGCTAGAAATAAATCAGATAAGGACCCCCGACAAAGCTGAGTTCAAATCTGTCTTCCAACCTGTAACCTCTGCTGTGTAGGCCAATGTCTCTGAATCTCATAAATACAGGGATTATACCCTGGGGGGCAGAGGAACTTCCTCTCTTTTAATCTTCCCAAAAAGCACACAATGTGAATACGGTAGCTAGCTAGGGGCTGGCATACGCAGAGTGCAAAAATATCAGGCCAAACTGAAGGAGTCTATTGCCAGGGGCAATAGAAACACCAAACTACTGGAAAAAACAAGGAGTCTTGAAAAAGTCTTATAAAGCTTGTGAGTCTTAAATAGACCTCCAAACTGCCAGGTACTAATCAACTCAAACATTTTAATACGTGCAGTTTTGTAAGACTGAGACTTCAGGTCTCAGAAATGTATTTTTAATGTAAATCAAAAAAGTATTTTTTTCAAATTAAAACAGTATTTTTGTTTGTCTCTGTTCCAATGATTTGCCATAACAGACTATTAGCGTTTAACCTTCAGCGTTACCAAGTATCCAGGTATGTAAGACCAAACATTTCAGGTTCTACGCAGCAGTGAGTACACTCAAACTGCATATTCTGCTTCGTCTCTGTTAGTATTAGGATATTCCTCGAGCCAAATGACCTTCATCCTCTACAAACAAAAAACTGGTGTCTGTTTGTGTTTATGGCTAAACTTTTCCAGCCCTAGTCACATATTTAATTGTTTCTGGGCACAATGGTTTCAAGAATTTTATGAGGAAAATATGACTCACTGACTTCTTGCAAAATATTTCTGCTTGTGTTCTGTACTTTAAATTAGTAGCCATGTTTTTCTTTTAATACCTCCAAGAGGGTCACTTGAACTTGGTGAACTGTTGCTAGAGTAAGGTATTCATGTTTCCTTAAAATTTATAGTGTTACACTTGTGAATAGCCAGTTGGTTAAGAGACACACACTTGCTCCTAGTTGTGTGCCTGCAAAAACTGTACCAGACTTCTGTTTCCTTCAGCTAATTGTGGACACACACATCAAGTCGATAGCCTAGGCAGCAAGTGGCTACATATCTCACTCCTACATCAGTTCCCACTGCTCACCGGCTTCAGCAAGCAGCAGCTGCCTAACAAAATAAAAGCCAGTTTAAAATCAAATAAATTATTAGTCACTATAGAAAATAAACACAATGACTGAACACAAACTATCCAATGTGAATCACTTCAACGTCTTAGGATCATGTTTGTGATTCTGGATATGACATGTGATTGTGACAATTTGTCTTACACCACCTGATGCCAACTTTCTCCTTACATTTTTAGACTATTGTTGTTATTTTCATACATGATTTTATTTGTAAATATTACGTTAGCTTTACTTGGAAGGACAATAGAGCCATTCTATCTTCTAGTTGTGGAAATCGAGCAGTGTTGATTTCATTTTGTATTATCACAACATAATCCTTTTCTCAGTATCAGATGTGCTCAACATTTTATTGGAGGGACTGCAGCCTTCACCCTAAAACACGTGGCTTGTATTTGTGCCTATATGGAGAATCCTCTTAGTAAGTGGATTTCTGCAGAGCATACTACACAGATTTTATTGTAGGGTTGCCACCTAGAATCTGTGTCTTTTTAGAGCATGGTTTTATAAAATTCACTTCAGCTCCGTGACAGCCAAACAAATCTGCCATTAATGTGTATTGGTTCTATACCATTTCTACTGAAATTCCATTTTCACAGTATGTAACCAAAATCAGTACTCATTAGTTAGATGAACATTTAGGGATTTTAGAGACATTCTCTGCGCTTACTTTAGAAATGATCTGTGATTCCAACTAACCATCTGCTGTTTCAAAAAAGCCTTCAGTCAAAGGTACTAAGTTACCCATTCCACTTCCCTGAATTTATTATAAGCTCCACCACAACAACTATTTTGCTGCTATAATTGTGTATGTATTAGAGTTTTAGCTGATAGAAATATATATTGCAAACACTTAATAGGTGAAAAGACAACCCTAACATAATTGCACCAGAAAATTTCTAGCATAAGTCAAATTTAAGACTGATTTTGCAAACCAGGCTACATTTGTCTACCATCACATTGATGTAATCACAGTTATTTTTCTTCCTCTCATTTATTTCAAAACTCAGGAACAATGGAATTAACTAACACTTCTGAAGGCTTATGATGGGTGGTATCAATTTCAAAACACTTGTGGCAGACAACGGCATTTGAGTCTTTCATGACACCGATAAAGAAAAAAAAAAATAAATCAAGATTGCCACAATGTATTACAATACCATCAAACACTTTGAACAAAGTCTTAGGGCTGATCTGGGCCTGAACCACTGAAGCTTCTTGTGATTTCAATGTACCATGGAACAGGCTGGAAATTTCTAGACCTTGGCACGCACTTTGCAGTGTTGCACATCTAAAGAATGCAGACCATTAAAATTAATGAAACTCCTGAGATGTGATAACATCATGACTCAGCCCTAATTACGCTAAAGGTAGATGTAATGAAGGCTGACTGAACAAAGAATGAAGTGACCATCTTGTGTACAGCACCGTGTTGAATCCACTGGGAAAATACACACTATATTTAATCTTTGCTCTCGAGCATTCTTTAGAAAAACCATTGACCTCAGTAGCAATGTCTGCTTTGCTAGATAAACATTCCAAATTTATGATTAAAACCCCTTAAATTTTAAGCATTTTTGTTCAATTGTTAGACAAACATTCTATTTATACAGTTATTGGCAGAACTACTAAAATTGTCTGGTTATTTTTCTAGAGATGAAAAGTCATTTGAATTAGGCAGACAGAAAGTGCCCTTGATGCTACATCTCGATATAGCTATTTTAACACAGCATTGCACTCAAATAGGGATCCTTTCTTCAGATAAATCCTTTCTGTGGAAAGGATTCACAGCACAAGGATTCACAGCAGAACCTGAAAAGGTTATATGTAATTCACTTTAACATAGGAATTCTGACTTGTGGATATCATTTATCTAGAACTGGTGTCTGACACCAACACATATAACCTGTAACTAGTCTCCACCACGCAGACAGGGGAAGAGCCACTGCAGTTACAGGTATGGAGAATGTATGTTTGATATTTTTTTTTTCATATGGTAAAACAGATTTGCAAAAACGGGGGTAATGGAAACAAATAGCTGCCTGTGATGAGCTCTTGAAAATTTTCCCCTTAGTACTTCTATCATCCATCTCTGAAGCACTAAGAGGTAAATTTTGCTTCTCCTTTGCACTTTTCCAGCTCTCCCATCTCACCCCTACTCATCTCTTTCTCCCCCCTGATTCCTATAATGGGAATAAAATAATGTAGACAGCTGAACTTGTTCAGCCTTCTTTGCAGAAAATTGCAATGCATGCAGGAAACCACCTTCTACCAAAGAGGTATATTTAGCTGCAGTGCTGTAAAGTCCACTGGATACAGCTGTACAGAGCCATGAACAATCATTGTTCCGCTCATATTCACCAGATATTTCTGCTGTTTTAAGACCAAGCAATGTGAGCAATTACATAGCAATTTTGCTGCAAGTGGAAGATTTTGCTCCTCTACATAGCTGCACATGTTCCACAGAACTTCTTGGCCTAAACCTGTTTAACTCAGATTATTAGATGGGCCCTTTTCTTTACACCAAACTTACATCTGTTGGGTTGTATTTTGAAAATCACAAATGACTCAGGAATATAATCCCGTTCTCAAAAATAATTTAGGCTCTTAGGAGCTAGTTCAAATGGCTTTTAATGAGAATTACGTTCATAGCTTACATTATTTAGAAAGATGGGGCTTCAGTGTGTAACTCATTTTGGTACTTTTGCAAATTTTATCTAGCAGATTCAACTCTTAAATATACATTTAAATACTGCATATCTGACATACTTTCCTCCTAGCCATATTCAAGCCATAAAAAGAAAATCAGATAAACGGCTTTGATCCAAGTTATTGCTTTAGTCATTAGGCCCTTCTATAGCTTTATGCCAGCTTCTGGAAATGAAGTTCTGGAGTCCAGGTTTCCTATGCAGCAATAAATTTAAATATCATAAGCAGTCCCCTCAGATACCTTCTCCTGTCCTGGAGGTAGTGTCTCTGATGTAACCATTCCTAGTGTAGTTCTTTGAACACAAGACTTAACTTTCAAGTCCAAGATGACCTGTTTTTCAAGTCTGCAATTCAAAATCTTGCTGTATTTCTAATTAGTTTTCATCTAAGCGTACAGATCCAAGTTCTATTCTCAGTGACACTGGTGCACATCCAGAAGAAATTAATCAGTCATTTATTCCAGATTTCCAATAGAATCCTGGCAGCAAATGTTGGCCCATACTTAGTTAATGACCTGGAAACTATTTTTCAAGACATAATTTTGTGGTCAATTTTGTACCTCCCTCTAGTGGCAGCAAATATCAAACAAATGAAGCACAAAGGAGACCTTGTCACGGATCACGCGCTGATGTATTGTGCCTATTTCTCTTATGGAAATTTGTTACTCGGAATCAAGGTTGGCTGTAAATCCCACTGTAACTTTCTGGTAATGTAATAAGAAAAGAATCAGTGATTGCATATAACCAAAATTCCCGTTTTACTTTCTTTGCCAGTATTTGGCATATTCATACAGCCACACGTAGTTTCTCCATGCTTGCCTAGATCATAACTCTTCTAGTTGCTGTGAGTACTTTTGCACTGAGTTTTGCTTTCCTCTTCAGGGGAAGGCACAGAACAATTCACCCATTATCATCTGATTTATGAGCACAGGGCTTGCTGCTAGCTCTTCTGGTTTCAATTTCAAACTTGATGACAAACTTGCAAGCCTGAATCAGAGATTCAGGAATGTGGCAGGCTCCACACGCTAGCCTGACTTGCAGCTTTTTCAGCTTTGGCAGAATTTGAGTCTGCAGTTAGCTACATTATAATGAATACTTAAAAACAAATTCCTAACAAGAGAAGAAGCAGATGGCGCTGAGGGAGAGCAATTTACAAGTGATGAACAGGCTCTTCCATATCTGACAAAGGACAATTTGCCTAGCAGCAAGGCACTGAATCCTACCAATTCTGTCCTTGAGAGGTTCCTCCTTCTTAATGAGGAACCCCAAGGAACATTCTTCTGTAACACATATCCCATTCTCCTTGTTTTCCCCAGTCTGTGCCTGAATGTATGTTACAGATAGACTTATCAGGTGTGATCCATTGGCTAATGCAGGAGCCTCCTAAAAGCCCATTTCCAGGTCAATTATGAAATAAGGAAGGTCCTTTATCTCAGCCTTAGGGCTGTGGGAACTCCCAAGTCTAAGCTGTAATAGAAACCACCATGATGGATAGATACTGGTTTTGGTTATTACACTGAGAAGAATACATTAACAAAAACAGATGACAAACTTCCAGTAACAGTGAAATTTGATGTTCAACAGTATGTGGAATGTATTTTGATATCTTCAAAAACTGAAGTCTGTGAATGACAATATACCGGAACGTGTCCTGGGGCATGCTTCTGAAGTGGGTGAAACTATCTGTCATTTAGCTGTCTGATCAAGAAAATTGTCCCTTTATTAAGAATTAAACCATTAAGTCAACTTCCTATGGCAACCATGTTTTATTTCCATAAATGTTACCAAGACAATCTTATGCCACAGCAATAATGAAATTGCTAAGTTAGGATCAGTATCCCTAAGAACACTGGAAAAAGAGGAAAAGTATACAAAATACCATATAAGAGGGAAATAGGAGACAGAAAAAGTTTATGTTTTAAAAGAGAAGTATTTTCATTAAAGCGAAGCTGAGTAGACATAGACTTAGTTTTTTCAAAGTCAGTATTTCCACTACTGATTAGGGAATCTCGGTACCTATCTTAAGATAATGAAACAGCGTGCATTTTTTAGAAAGAGACATCAAAATCAAGACAATTTAGAATGTCTCCCATTGGCCAGCTAACAGCCGAAGTGTCAAAAAATTATTTGGTGTTTCAACATTTTATCTAAGCTGAATTTACTCAGTATCTTCTAAAACACGCACTTGAACTCATTACATTTTCTAACAAATTTGTGTAGCTGTCATAGCAATCCTAACACTGCATTCTGTACTAATGTTCCCTTTCTGTAGACACTCCACAAGCATGTAAACTTTACTAGTGAAAAAAACCAAGAACCTTTGAATATAGGTGGATATATCTGTACTTTCCCCTTCATTTCTTACCAATTCCTAATACATATGTTCTGACATTCATGGCTGACATTTTTTAAGCTGCTATTCTCTGCTTTTATTTGGTTTGGGTTTGTTTTTAATGAGGTGAACTTTGTACAGCCCAAATCTAGCGCCTATAAAATCTGTGTCTTAAATGGCCAGAT
This sequence comes from Burhinus bistriatus, assembly GCA_013397275.1. Taxonomy (NCBI): domain Eukaryota; kingdom Metazoa; phylum Chordata; class Aves; order Charadriiformes; family Burhinidae; genus Burhinus; species Burhinus bistriatus. The sequence continues at coordinate 132,509 of VYXH01008228.1, forward strand.
TCAGTGATTTTTGTAGGGAAAAAAAAAAAAAAAAAGAGGCCTACATACTAACCACACAGCTGTACTTGGAAACAGATGTTCTACCCCCTTTAAACTGAACTAATGAGGGCAGGAATACGAATCAGATAGGTCAGGAAAACTCCTATCTAAATTTTGAATTTGGAATTATGGAAAGAGTAGGGAAAAGACTGGTGCTTCCACATAAGGGGAGGGGAGAAGGATGGTAATTGCACTGATGATGAAAATTTGCACTGCTACACTATCTTCAAGGCACTTCCACTTTGCAGCCCTGTTCATCCCAACATCAGTTCTATCCACTTAACTCACACAAATATCCCATAGAGAGCAGGCCAGATCCTCAGTTTATATGAACTGCCCTAACCCTATTCAAATCAATCTATTTACAGAAGTCCAGGGTTTGGCTCTGTGTCTCCTTTGCATTTAGCAGGTGTGAAAGGACTCTAAATCACTTCTTTCAAGACTTCTGTAAAACATAAAGTAGACCAATTATTTAGGATCAGATGCTGTGAAAACCGTAACTTCTGATAGAAATCTGTCTAAACATGAATTTTTTTAAACTAACTTGGCCCATCAGTGTGTTCTTAAAATATGAAGTGTCTTCTGCTGCTAGTTTGGAAATAGATAATGTTTTTAGGACTATCACTTCTCTGCCCAGTCTTGCTCCCATCAAAGTCACTGGGAGCATTGCCATAACTTCAGAGAGAGGACGAACAAGAGCTCTGGAATCATGATTTGGCGCTCACGCTGGAAAAATGCATTAATGGTGGCTTTCTACAGAAAAGATGCATCAGGTTTTCCCTCTGGTTCCTAGATTAAGCTTCTTTAAAAAATTATTCTTGACTGGTCTTTATACGCTTTTCATCAGTACGCTCCCTTGCAGTATAGAGTGGGTCCCTTGCACTAAGCCACAGTGGCAAAAAAGAATCTTCTGCTGTATAAGGCTTTGTGAGATACAGTCATTACATGCAGAGGAAACTGGGTTTAGTGGGGCCCTAGTTCCCCTGGGGACTACCATAATATAAATTATTAATAATAAAAATAAACATTGGCTAGCTTGAACTTGTCCTCATTCCCTTGGAGCTTATTTTTGTGACGGAATTAGCTAAATAAAGGCCACTTGAAAGAATGCTAAATTGCAAACTATCCAAACAAAACAAAATGGAACTAATTGGTTCTTAAATATTAAACATTCAAAAGAAGATGGCTTTGGAAACAGCCAAAAGACTAATGTATTTTAGAATACATATGGTGAAGTGAGCAGTTAAGCAAAATGCATCTAAACCAGACAACATTTACTTTTAAACCAGGTATTCAAGTTTTGTCAGTCTAGTTCTCCCTAGGAAGACAGCTTTGGATTATTTCAAGCCTAAACAGAATTACAGCAATAGTCTCTTGAAAACTATAAAATCAGAAGAGTCAAACTTGTGTACTGATTTCTGGACATAGTTTGCCCAGGAAAGACTACAAAATCTACAATGACTATTGCTCCATGGAGTGCCCCTTAAACCTATTTCAGTCTAAAAAAGATAGCTTAGCAAAGACTACTGTTTCAAGTGGTTTTTTGTGTATTTTCCCGGAAGTTGGGCAGGGAGAGCTCACATACGCAGTTCTGATAACACATCTCTAAAGGAGAGTAGCGATGCCTTCCATCAGAATAACTGATTGCAGATCTGCCTTGGCCTTTATAAACTTCCTTTCTTCAGCCCTGTATTTTTGTTACCGCTATTTAATTCAAATATTTCACAGTCAGCACATGGAAAGAATCTGTTTGGGCATGCGAAAACTCCATTTTCTATTCATTAAAGGTTAAAACAGTTGCCACATTTCTTAAACCAGAAGTTTTTCTGGCAAGACTAGAAAATGGTAACTCTAACGTGACTGAAATATGTAAATGAGAAAAAAAAATCTACATTAGAAATGAGCAAGAAGTAGATAAGTTATAACCAAAATCATACATTAAAAATAATTTAAAAAATTAATTAGTGGTAGAAGAGTTTTTCTTTGGAGGACCACTGTGTGCTGTGACATGAAATCAGACTAGTGGTAAGCCATTGAAAGTGCACTGCCTAATCAGCCACATGTTTACTTTCCCAGTTATCAATAACTGACATTAACAAGACTTCTCTCAGAGATAAGAAATTCCTGGAAATGTCAGGCTCTTCTACATCACCCAGCCCAAGCACAAGAGAGCTACTCACTGGAAAAAAAAAAGGCAGACAGAACTGGAAGTGCTAAGCAGAAGCTGCTCAGCAGGATCAGTTGAGATCAAACCACTTCAACATTTAGGCCAAAAGCTAATCTAATTTTGAGGTCCCTTGAAATGTTATGAATATCATCAACAAACACGGCAAGAGTCACTCATGAAAACGCATTTCAGTTTTGTGCACCAAAAAATCAATCAGCTCTCTGTCTCGAACTTGTTCAAAGACTGTGAACCCAACTGTTTGTTCCCTAAGGACTCAAAAGCTTTTACTGCAACTAGCAGTCACATCTGCTTAGTGTTTCATATTTTTCAGCATCACAAGGAGTTTTTCTTAGACCTTGGACTGGTTTAGTCAGCATCTATGTGTGAGTACAACAACAAAACTCCAACAGAAGAGATAACTGAGGTCTTCTGCCAGTTTGTTGCTACCTCTGTCTCCAAAAGACGCAGGCAATCCTGGCAAAAGGAGTATTCTTATATGCATATTTTGCCAGCATAGCTAAATCTTTATGGGTTTCATTTTTTAACGTTTCTCTTGGCGCTCACAGCTACACCAGAAACTTTATAACATAGATCTATACAGCTACACAAGAAAGCTTTGATGTTTCAATACATCTAGTATAGTTTTGAAAGATACTAGTAGTCTGCAGATAATGTAAAAAAATCCTTCAATATGAACACCTTCTGTATATCTATACTACCAGCACCTCACTGCTATCAGAATATTGGTATTATTTACTACAAAAGTTCTCCTAGAATGAACGGAGCAACTTGGCAAGCCTGTGCTTTCTATCAGCATAGTTAAAACCATCCCTCAGACCTAAAGCAATTGGTACTGACACATGCACAAGTTTAGTGTGCACTGTAACTGCTCCTATACTTGCATCTTTTGCTAATTCAGCCATGTTGGTAAAAGAAACCATTTTTCACAGTCCTTACCCAATTTAGCTGAGGGCAGGAATCTGTAATATAGACAGGGACTTAACAGCTGTAGAGAGGGGCTTATGACTTGGGTCTCTTTAGACACTATAAGGACTTTGCTAGTACAGATGTATTGCTAGAAAGCATCAGGGAAAAGAATAAATTGTCTTAGCATACAACACTGCCATATCAATATAGCTGCAGAAGCTTTAATGTCATGTTTACATTATTAAAAAAAACCCTCAACTGAGCCAAAATTATAGCAGTACTACATTTAAGCTCAGAACAAAGGTTAGTATGGATACATGGCAAGTGTAGAACAACTACAATTCTCAGTTTCTAAAAAAATTCTGTGGGTAAGTAAGTCCTTCGTGCCTCATAAAACAAAACTTATTTTTGTGATGTAAACTGACTTAGTCTTATGTTATCCAGACTCTGTTACTTACCTATGAGCCAATTATAATTGAGACCACTCTTGCAGAAGAGGATTGTGCCACTTGACAAAACTAGGCCCCCAGTAAGAAAGTTCTTAGTTCCCTTTCGACAGGGAAGGAGTGAATTGTAATGCTAACACACACGCTGACTCGAGACTGTGAAGAGCTCTTACCCAAGACCAATGAGCAAAAGACTCAAGGTATCAATCAGTTCACTGTACATACCGACCCTTCGTTCGTCAGCTCCTATTGTCCTAATAGAACGAGGACCAACAGGTCACGTTCAGAATGTGGTATGTAGGGAAATGTCAGGTTTGCATTAAGTTATAGTTATTAGAGCTGCAAGGAGAACTAACACAAAAATGGATGGCCATAGTCCATATTCACATAGCTGTTGCTGGATTGATAATTTAAGGAGTCCTGGTAATGGATGAGATCACCAACTTCAAATTTCAGGACAACACACAGGCAAAACAGTTAAATATCACAGTATTGTGATGACTCCAGTGATATCAAAGGCACTATATGTGTACTGATTTGCTTTTTTGGCATTAGACAGGCACGATTTGTGAAAGATATAATCATTACACATCTTGCCAGATGAGCCTGAGATGATGGCAACAGTGTCCAGAATGCTGAAGGTGCTGTAAGCACAAGAGTGATAACTCCTTCCCATTAATGAGGAACCATGCCTGCCTGGAGAGGCAGTAGATAGAACAGTATGTCCCTGTGATGTTCTATGTCCCCTGGCAGTTTTCCCACCAACCCACCAACCATCAGTGCATGGATCATTGATCTTACGAACTCACATCTGTGATCCTCTCCAGAATTGCCACGGAGAATGTACAGCCCAGAGAACTTATTGGCAGAAAATCACTATTGGGTGATCTTCAAAATTCAGAAATGACCATTCAGATACAAAATATACATGTCGACAAGTGATTCCAACAATATACTAATTCAGATCCAGAATTAAATCCAGATCCTGACACAGTTACAGCAGCAATGGCTGACAGTGCATTCCATGTTATAATAGAAAAATGGTGTTTTGCTTCATATGACTTGGCTTAGTCAAGAGAGATATTTTACAATAAGCTACAGTTTTACTGTATTGTAAAGATAATCTGACAATTACAGGTCAAAGTATACTTGCTTATTCCTTTAAAAGCAGTCATTCATACACATATGGGGGAAAGATTCATCATGTATTACCACAGCTCTGGAGAAAATAAGCTAGGCTGGGCAGACGCAGAAACTATGGACTGGAGTTCTTACTAGAAGATGCAGTGTATGTTCTCATCCAAAGCCTTCTCCTGCAGAGCACATACTCCTTAAACTTGTGGTTTTGTTCTTGAAGACCCCAAGCTCAAGCAATTTTGAGATACTTTGCACTGCTGCTTACTTGTTTTGCACTTCTGATGTTTGTTCGCAGCTGGGATGCCTGCACTGATTTTCTAAGGTTATTTAAATTCTTCTTTATTTGTTAACAAATTATGCTGGTTGCACAACACATTGGCATCTGAACACTTCAGAAAAAGGGAGGGGCACAACTCAGCCTCAGTGGAATTAGGAACATGATCCAATGATTTCAGCAGAGTTACACAAAGGATAGCTCCATTGTTTCAGTGGGAGTTGTGGCTAATTAAAGTAGTATTTCCCGTCAGCTTTCTACATGCAGAACTCTCTTCAAAGGTGGCATTACCTTCAAGATCACTGTGTGGGCTTCCATTTCAGACAATGAATAACAAAAGCCTAGTAACAGATTTTCATAAAGCCTAGGCATATACTATTGTACTAAAAGCATGGAAAAAGGCACACAGTAATGTGCAGTTATATGTGTCTACACAACAAATATACAGTGATGCTGAAGCTGTGATGTTACCGATGGAATGAAACCGATGCATTTTTAGACAAGACCCGTCCATTCTAACTGCACTCTCGTTTTTATCGTCCATTGTAAAAAACAGGTAACTAACTTGCTACAAATCAGTTATCTTCAAGACTTTAGAAAAGCTTGTGAACTTTCTGTATAGATCAAGTAGTAGACCCATTTTCACACACAGTTACCCAATATGTACACTCTAGTGTAGTAATTGCTCGAACAGCTGCATGTGCTTTTGGAATATCTCTGTGCATCAAATCTTTTCGAAAACCCTGGGCCGACTATTTTAACTTTACAGATCTCATCAAACAAAATCCTTCCTTATAATCCAGAGAAACCTTCTAAACTCTTTTTGTAAAATTTCAATTGCGTAATGTAAAATTTGCAGAAATTCAGCACATAGATAAACTGAAGGTTATTTAAATTGCATTTTGTCTGCACTAGTAGAAATATAAACCTATTAGTGCTAACACTAAAGCACTAAACACTAAGATTTTAAAGCACACTGAGGTCTTTGAATTGCCTCCCTGTTTGTTTATCTGTTGAGTCCCAGTATTGGAGAATGATTTTTCCCTCCTCAAGTCTGTGGCAATTTAAATAATAAAACAGAGGTTATATAAGTGCAGAGAATTATGGAAAAAAATGTAAGTGGAAAGTACATATTTTTAAAATGCACTTGAATAACTCAAATGGAGCTGAACTCACATTATTCAGACTTTCCAGTCTTATTCAATACTGGATTGAAACCAAGCATGAGAAATTTCAGGCCCAAAGGACATTTTAAAGAAAATTGTAAGTACCTATATTTCTAGTTTACAATGTCTGTCTGGGAAAGCTCTACCGCCTAAAGAAAGACTAACCTATCTTCTCATGGGATCAAACAAAAGAGATGTGAACTAACTAAGGGGGCGTTTGGATCAGCTTGCAAACACAAGGACTGATTCAGCCCCAAAGAACACCCAAACCAGAAATCTGGATTCAAATAACTGAGGTCTTCTAGCGAAATACGGATGCAGATTCAGATCCAAATTTTACACTGAAAGTTTATTTCTAACCTGTGCAGACACAAGCTCTAGGCCCAGCTCTGCATTCTTTCCACACCCAGAACTGGAGTTCTGCCTGAATAAGGAATGTAAGAGAGAAATTAATTTCTTATCTTTATGGCAGATCTTGTGTGGTGATGTACATGCCTGTGAACCTGCCAAAACTCAAATGTGTGACCTGGTATGCAATCTAATTCCCAAATTGATAAATTTCAAAAGATTACTCTTGTAGAACACTTAAAATAAGGTCAAGCTATTTTCATAAGCATAAGTAACTGTTCTTAGATTTAGTATACCTGGATATATTCTGATACTTCTGTTATAAATGATTTTTATCAATGGGAAAGTGGAGATCCCAGATGTCAATAAAAATTAGTAATAAAGGGAATAAATTATATATTTCCAAACTGAGGGCCATTTAAAAGTATGGCTATATGAAAAAAGATTTTAAAAAAAAATCACAGAGGGAAAATAATAAACAAACAAACAAACAATAAAAGAAGGCTTCTCAGCCTAACGTTGTATGTCCATTATCCTCCAAAATCACAGGGTAGCATTATCCATACAGATGCATATGGTAAAATTCTTCCATTACTCCAAAGAGACATGAACTTCACCCTGGCTTTGATAAGATAAATGCAATTATGTTTCCTTCAGCTACCCAGTCAGCTCTATTTCAAAAGTTGCAGGGAGAAAGACCTTCCAAATGCATGAATGACAAAGAACTATGTAAACAAGTCTCTTTATGTGTGGATCTTGGCCTTTTTTAAATTTTCCCAGATTTTTCATTCAAGTTCATGCAAGAAATGCTCACCAATGTTCGCTACAGATGCTGTATTTTATGATATGTCTATGATAAAATTGAAATCCTAGTGCAGACACAATTCCATCAGCATTTTTTTTAGTTTAAATTAATTTCATCAAAAATTGGCATAAATTCTACAAGAAAAATCTCTTTTTGCAAATATTAGAGGTATCTCCATCTGGAGATTTTATGACACAATTATTAGATGTGCTAACCTGTTCTGCTGTAGTTGTGGTCTTCCTGGATGTTTTTCCTGTTATTCTACCCCAAGCTGTAGGATAAAGATGCCCTTCTGTGGTCAAAAAAGTGAAAAGGGTAATTCATGTTCCATTTTGTCCAGACAAATATTTTCATAATAGCTGAGAAAAGGATATGTTGAATAGAGTATCATGTGGCAACTATTCTGAGAAAAAGAAATGCTAGCTAAAATCAAGGGCTTTGGCTGCTTTAAGGCTTCCTAGGCAAGATTAAATCAAAATATTTCCTATATACATTCCCTCTTTTCATCAGCATGTCAATTGTAGTAAGTAAGAATGTGCTATTAATTCTCAGCATCAAAATCTGGGATAATTTTATATAGTCAAATGTTTCCTTATTTTCACAGAGACAACTATTACTGAAAATATTTTCCAAAGCATGTTGCAAGTGGAGCTGAGTAAATCAGCTAGCACACTGCACACTTTTCAAGGAAAAAGTTTCTAAAAATGAGTCAGGATTTAATAAAAAATGTCTCTGAGGTACGTAACTCATGCCCATAATAGAATATTTTCCAATTTTCAACCCTGTGTAGAGAATTTTAAAATGCTAACAGATGTATGAAACAAAAAAGCAAAATTCTCCCTTATTCTCTCCTGTGAGCACATATAACACACATAGAAACCAATGAGAGGCTCTAAAACATGAATACTGTTTTTACATTTTCAACTAGAAAGACAATTTGCTTGCAATTCCTTCTCCCTTTAAATTGTTTCTGTGGCAACACATCTGGTGCTATAATTCTGGGCCAGAACATTAACTATCCCGAAAGAAGAAAGTTATGTTGTTGTTCTGGTCTGCAAGAATGTGAAGGAGAGAGAGATCTGCAAACACATGTAATCAGATAACCCTTTTCGCCTTCAGAGGTGCATAGAATATTACCTACTGATACTTATGCATAGTTTAAAATTACAATTTTAAAAATGTTTCTGCAATGGTTAGAGAAAGCTCTTGTGGTGAGCGCACACTCTATGAGCCAGCTTTTTTTACACAAAATGACAACTGCTTTGTCACCACTGTTCCTACCATAGGAAATAAGTGAGGAAATTATTCAGCTAAGAGGAACAAGGTTCATTCCCTAATCATAAATATAACTCTTCCTACATAATGGAGAAAGATTGATATTGATTTCTTATCATCTCCCCAGTACCATGTAAACATTACTGTATTATCACCATTTCACAGATTAAATACGTCAGGAGCAGACAAGGCCAAAATGTCTGAAGTGTCTGTTAAATTCAGCTGTCCCTGCTATTATTTACCCATACTGAAACGTGCAGCCCATGGCTCTCTGAGCTGTTGAGGACCAACAGATTTTACTGGCCTCACTTGAAATTATAGGAACCTATTGAAGCTTAATGTCAGCCTTGGACATCCCCGCTTGAGCATGCCAGCATTCTCAGAATTTGTAGTCTGAACAATTTAGTTGTAGAGAGAGGAAAGAAAAACAAGAATAAAAGCTTACAGCCCCAATTAGGTTTGCTAAGTGAACAAGTAAACAGTTTTTTTAATCACTAATAATCCTGACAAGTCAGTCTGAAATCTGCAAGTCATACTATACAACCATAAACCAAAGCAAGTTATTACAGGTATTTTACAGTGCAACTGAGATTGACATCTCAAGATATAAACTCAACCATGCATCTAAATTCATGATACAAGGGCCAGAGCAATTTGCAAGGGCTACTGCATTCACTTAACTCAGCCTGGAGTAGCGAGAGTTAAAAAAATAATGAAAGTGGATTTTTGCTACACCATCAAGCAGATCAGGGATCAATTCATGGAAAGAACATATCTGATGAATAACAAAATATCACTGACACAGTTACTTTTCCAATAATAATTGCATTTTAAGTTCCACATAAAACAAATTTTATTATTTAATTTGAAACAGCGAAATTCAAATCTAGATCAGTTACATATAAATTGATTTGCTAACTACACTTACAGTATTTTCTGTATTAGTGACAAAAAACACAAGATTGTCTTGGTGTTCTGATCCTCTAAATTACTAATGATTAAATTAATCGATTGGCTGAAAACGAGGTTTTTTTCCTAAAAAGTTGAATTTAATAAAAATTATGGTTTTCAGCATTCTGTCTTTGAAGACATACTGGTTTAAAGTAATCTGTGCTCAGGGAGAATAAACTGGCAACAGAAATGGAAAAGTTGGACAAAAAAACGATATTTCACAAATATGTATATCCCTCTTGTACTACTGGAGATGCCATCTTATGATCAGAATTAAACCCAGGACCCTGAGCACCTCTAGTCATTAAAAACCAGCTGATATCCTTTGCAAGACTTGCTGTCTGTATGATTTTGGATTGTCACCAGCCAATCGCCTTCCAAAATCCAGTTCTGGCCAATAACAGTCTGGATAATTCAAGTCTGTCTGTTCCCTTTTTCTCAGCCTTTTGGCTAAGATTGAGCGTGTATATTTAACAAATATTAAACCTACAATTTTACATAAAATATCTCCTTCACTTCCAATCTAGCCTTTCTATTTATTCTATCCAAATGGCATAATTAACAAACCTTCTGAGACAGTTCTCACTCCCTTACTTTATCTTGTATAACTTTCTCCACACAGAACCTCTGTTTTGTCCTGGTGCACTGTAACTCCGCATTATCACTCCTCAAACCCCTGAGAAACAGACACATTAAAATAATAACTTTCCCTTCCCCGTAGACTGAGTCTGGTTTCCCTTTCCAGCCGTAACAGCTCTATTCCACTTTTCGGGTTCTTTATGAAGATATTATAAAGAAATATTTGTGAAGGAATTAGCTGTGGAAGGGAATAAAGTGATATTGGTGGATCTGCTATTGCAGGGTCCCAACTCCCTGCCTGGATTGCTCCTAAGGAACCCAGAGCTAGAGTGAGCATTGTAGAGCAACTGTACGGCTGCTCTTTGTCTTGACAGAAGGAAAACATCTCATCTTTATACTACCCCTTAGGGAATACCATTACATAACTCACTGTTTGGCCTATATTTCCCCATTCTTGGCTCCATGCTGTTAACAGAAATACCACTGCTTCACTGCAGTTATTGACTGACTCAAGAATCGAGCGCTAGATAGGGACACAGGACCTATCACCTCAGAGAAGTCCTTTAATTCCTCTAAACAGTATCCAGACTCTGATCAGAGGGAAATTCTGCCAAGCTAGTTGTTCACTACCGTGTCGCACGTGTTGTATCTCATACAAGTTTCTCTCTGGACCTGGGGCATAAAGTGGGCTTGGCCTGCCATTCAATAACAGCTCCATCCCATTTTGGCAGGTTTTGTGCAGTTTTTCCTGCACTACTACATGTGGTGCTTATGTCATCCAGAATTCAGAGCAGCAGCATGTAAGTGATCAACTGCACAAGAAAGGAATACAACAAAGAAGTTTCTAATATACATGTTCCTTTAGACACCACATCTTTCTCAGATGTATCTCTCCATTCAACATGAAATGTTCCCTCAGACACATTTTGCATTGTTTACTACCCTTACAAATGATCTCCTCTGCTTTTTTTTTATTTCATTAAGGTCTTTCCAAAAAGAGTATGTAATGTCCCTCATTAATAGGTGTAGCTCCCATTTTACAGCTGTGAAAACACAGGTAGAGATGGATTAAGTCTTGATCCTAACAAAGGAAATGACTGCATCAGGAGTTTTGAGTACTGGTGCTATACTCTGACTCTGGTTCAATACTCAAGAAATGGCTCAAGAAATATGTAATCTTATTTTTCAAATTCCTTCAAGTTTCTTTGGTTGGTGAACAACTCAATTTCCATATGGCCCAACTTATTTAAAACACTTTTTGAAAGGGGAAATTAAACTCTGTCTGAAGCAAAATGTAACTGGGCTGTGACCCAAAACCTCAATTCATATTTATGAGCAAATAAAACGTAATCTCCACACAGACAAAAAGAGTTAACTGAAATATAACCAGCCTCTACAATGACACCTCCAAAACGCAAACCCTACAGGATGGCATAAACATTGTCCTGCTCCTCTTACTTTTCCACCTGCTCCAGCCAGGCGTTCACCTCCCAGGGGATTCCCAGGGTGAATGTGTTTACCCCTGGACAAAAAGCTACCGCACCTCCTCGCGCCGGTGCAGCCTCTGTAGGAACATCAGCATCCCTGGAAGCTTTGCCTCCTTACAGATGCCCGCAGATCCCTAAGGAGCCTAGCCCCCCATAGGCGGACATGCCCACCCCCATAGGTGCCGTGCCCCCCCCGGTGCCCCGCAGCTCTCACCTACCCCTGCGGTGCCGGTGCCTCCCCGTTGCCCCGCGCGTCTCGGACGCCCGTCTCTCTGCCGGTTGCCCGAAGCGGTGTTACCGCCGCGGCTCTGTCCCGTACCTCCCGCCGCCGGTCGCGGCCCGGGGCTCTACGCCGCCTCTCCCCTGCCGGAGCCGGCACCCCGCGCTCCCCCCGGGCGTCCCGGAGGGGATCCGCTCCGCGCTCCTCCGCGGCCAGGTGTTT
>VYXH01008228.1:145236-155877 GCA_013397275.1 Burhinus bistriatus
GGGCCCCACCGCGCCCCAGGGCAATGCCAAACCGGCAACCCCCGCGGGGACACCCGCCCCTGCCCCCCCCGTTTATTCCCCCGTTCCTCCCTGCCCCCAACTCTTACCCCTTCACTTCTTCTCAGGCATTTTCTCCTGTGCCCTGATTCCCTCCTTTCCATCGTCCCCATCCATTGCTCACTCCGCTCTCCCCTTACCCCACACTTTCTCTTCACTATCCCTTTTAGAACTCCCTCCTCTCAACCCTGTCTTTCCCTAATCATCATCCTTCTTTCTCTTATTGCCTCCTCCCTTTTTCCAGCCTACCCTCCCGTAGGTTTTCTCTTACTAAAGCCGTGTAATTTGCTGTGTCTTTGGTCCTTTGTTAAGCAAAGTCGGCTCCAAGCCCCTTCTGCTGCACCCACTACTGACCTCCTTGTTGCTTCTTCAGGCAGGTAGTGTTCCTCGAGAATGAGCTCCCTTCGGCTAGCTTTCTAGACACCTTCCAGACAATCCTGGCAAAAAGATGTGAAATTTTGATGTAGAAAGCAGGCTGAAATCCTCCCCGGTTCCTTGCCTCACCATATGAGCGCACACAATCACACCTCTTTTCTTTTGAACAATGCCTTGCCGGGCCTTCTGTAAACACCAACACAAAAACGTGTTCCTGCCTTGGGCAGAGCACCTTGGATTACGCTATGTCTCATCCCTCTTCCATTTTCCCCTGTGTTTTTTAGCACCATTTGCCCATAAGGTGAGCACACTGATTGACTGACAGCACCGGAAGCTAGACACTCCCCATGAGGAAAATGAGCCGACTGTACGGAATTTGGACATGCTCTTACGATAACTTTATTACTCATAGTGTTTGCTCCCCTCTTGACCATATTCAGCAACATTCAGGACACATACCAGACTCTTTCATCCGGTTTCAGGAGGATAAAACACAAACTAAAGTTCTTAACATATCAGATGACCAGAGATCCCATACAAGAACCTGTTAGGGCAGAGTTGTTATTTTCTTTTGCAGTACTTTATGAAACTTGATTAGGATTTGTATTTTTCTGTGTGCATGCTTAAAGGAAAGCCTTGAAAGAGGCAAGGGGAGATCTCTTGCCCAGCTGACTATGTTTTTAAGAAGATGCATGAGGGAATTGACACACATCAAAGTGAGAGCAGTAGGAGACAAAACCAGATGGGCAGATGGAGTTGGCTGAGCAAACAACTCAAGCACTTTGAGTTTTATATTTGAAAGGATGGCGGGTTTCATATTGGATCTCGAAACTGATTGGGGCTTGGGCTGCTGAAAAAGGCAAGGGTGATAGACCATGGAAAAGGCTAGTATAGAGCTGGTGCAGCTAGCAAGGCAAAGCAAGGAGATGCAAACACAGGGACTTGTACAGGAAGTATGTGATGTATTCTAACAATTGTGACCCTACTAACTGTTCTCTTGATTTTCCCAGTTTTTCAGGGTTTTATGATCAATCATAATGACTGCTTGAAGATTGTCCCCTGGCAAATACAACTGCAGCAGTTCAAGATGCAGCCAGCTACTTGGCCTGCCTCTCTGCTCTGGTTTTCCAATCTTATAGGACGGTCAGCAAAGCTGGATGTGCACTCCAGCCTCAGTCCCACCAGTGTGAACAGTATCAGACCAACTCATGCAGCACAGGACCTTCCTAAAATGTGGACTGTGAACTGCAGAAGTTTAAGTAAGGACTCGTGTCTTCGCGTGCCAGCCCCATAGCAGGGTGGAGCACAGAGGGGATATTTTAAATCAACTTAACTGCATTTGCAGGAGGACATTTGTCAGAACACCAACTCTCTGCAGGAGCTGTACGCAACCAGTTGACCAAAAAACCTTTACTGTTACTGTCATTTCCTCCTAAACATGAGACTTCTAATAAATTTCACAGACCAGACCCTCAGTTAATGCAAATAACCAAGGTTCCATCACTCCCGGTGCAGATGTCCCTATTTACTTCATCTGAGGATTGGCCTTACGTAGTTTTATTCCAGTTTATTTTTTATGATCTTCATTTGCTGTGTCTTCATCTGGTGTGTTTATGTGGCTGGTGCTTGGTTTTCATTATTTTTAACTGCATTTCAGATTATTTGCCCTATGGTTTTGTTCACATTCTCCTTTTCCATGAAATTCTAATAAAACACTTGGCTACAGTTTTTCCAAATTGAATACTGATGTTTAGTGCAGCTAATTATGTAGCAGGGTTCAAAGCGAGTTCTATACTGTAACAATTTACATATTCTTGAAAACAATGGACACAAACCTACAAATTATTGTTACAAGCTAGTTTCACATTCTGGAATTTCCTTTAAAAATACATATGTTTAGTGTTCTCATGCATATGAAAAGCAGTAAATACTCCATTGCTGGCACCATTATAATATTTACAATGAAAAAAAAAAACATACTCTGATGTTTGTCAGACCTAAAGGGACATTAAAAAAATGCTAGTACGTTTCCTCCAAGGATCTTAAAGTGCTTCACAAATTCAGCCACTCAACGTCTATTAAGTAGTATGCCAATGATAGACAAAGATCATTTTAAAATGGAATATTCAGTGGCAACAACATTATATACGTAGTGTTTTGGCCTCACCAGTGTTCTGGCATAATAAGATTAACTACAATTTCATTGTTTAAGTACTGAATGAAGTAAATTTTTGTTGTTGTCTAAACCAACTGAACTACGGACATCAAACTCTGTGAGCAGACCAGGCTTCTCAGGAAGATGCAGACTCAACTGGCTTTTAGAAAGGCTGCTATAAACCATAACTCTGTTTACAATAGTAATAACTAATAACTCAGTAGTTAGGCCTATTAATATGATCCTTTACACCAGGCTGACTTGGAGAAAACAATCATTTTTCTTGCTGCTGTTAATGCAAGCAATATGTATGCAAACGTTCGTTTGTGTCTCCACCCCACCCTTTTTTATTTTGTATATTTTTAATTTTAGAAAGCTACTTAAATGTTAATAAATATGAAGTAATCTGCATAGAAGTAGATTATCTGTTAATCTATCAAGATATTGACTAGGCACTTTCATTACTGTAACACAACAAACTTCAGACCATGTTATAAAAAACCACCTCTACATAAAGAGCATCTACTCAGAGTTTCTAGGGGTGTGTTCTAGTAAGATTAAACTGTAATTACACACATCCAGAATTCTAAGAACATGATTATTTTTGCTTCTTTGTGCATCTACCTGCATTGGAGTTTACAGTTCACAGTATTATAATTCAGGAGGGAAACTACAAAATGAGCCAACAGAAGCAAAGAATACCTTCTAAAAGCTGAAGACAGCTGGGACAGTGGCTGAACTCACACGGATTCTGTATTTCCAAATGTGACACACATGGAAAAATTGAATTGCTTTTCTAGTCCCTTGGCTTGTACTTCTCTATTTTGACTTATTACCACTGCATCAGTACTATTTGTTTAATAAACAGCGACAGTTCTATTATGTTGCTGTATAAATGTCTGCCTGTTTAAACTCTGGAGTTTCACAGTGGGTTTGACTTGTTTATGTGCACACACATAAAAATACTGAGAAGAAAAAGCCTATGTTAATTTGAATTGTTTAAATACAATAATTGTTTTATATTTTCCGAAATGTTGCTAACTTCATCTTACAATTTTAACAATAAATCAATGAAATAACAAACAATTACAAGATTAATTTTATACATAAATTACAAATACATGTAAGGTTATGAGAGTAGTTATTGTACTAGAAACATTTCATGCAGGCAGGGCCAATATTATAATTAACAGCTAAACACGACATTTACCTCTTATCATAATAATTACCCAAGTAATCCAGAGACGAGTAGCTGTCCTGTCGACAGCGTGACATCCCGGACAGCTCCTCCACAGTGCCCTCTGCCGGGCCCCTCCCGCGCCGGGGGTCCCCCCCCACGCCAGTCCCAGCAGCTGGGAGGGACAGCAGGGACGGCCAGTGCTCCCACGCGTGATCCGAATGGACAATCTCCACCACATTCCGCTCTCAACTGGTTAATCCACCTTCTGCATGTATGTAATGCAGTCCCACCTGCATTACATCACAACCGTCGCAGGCGCTTCCAGTACTTTTTTTTTTGAGCATGTGTGAGCAATCTTGGATGACTCATGTATTATCCAATAATAATTCAACCATGATAAGTAATAACGAAATATTTTATAAAGAGCTATCATTATTTTTGCAACTGAAGGCAGGTATCATTTGCCAAATTAATTAATTTTTTCACAGTCAGACAAGTAACAGAGCTGTAACAGATCCTGTGATTACTTCCCTTTCTTCAAACATTTCTGTCAAAGCAGTCTGACCCGGCTGCAGGGTCAACTGGGAGGACACAAATTCTTTTTCAGCAGTTCTGAAAGAAGGCAGAAATAGAAAAGCAAGAAAGCTCAGGAAAAGGGAGTTAAATGCAAGATTTGTGAAACAGTACCTGCAAAAGTATGGGGCAGGAGGGACTTGCTTACAAGAATGATACACAAATGCACTACTAAGTGATGTCAAAATAACACTGCCAAGTGATGCAGTGTTTAAACATCACACCCTGGAGAACAAGAGGACATAAAGACAACATGGGACGACAAAGCTGTGAAGCAAGGTACTATGTAACAGGAGTTGGATGTTTATAAAAGATTAAACTGTTAGAATCCACAGTACCTTGTTCACTCTAAAGCTCAAATGTTATCCTTGTTTGATAGGAAATTACCTTCAACAACAACAAAGCCTAATAATTTGCTTTATAATCATACTATGTGTAGCTACAAATAATTTTAAGATCTATCAACCACCATTCTGTATAAAAACATTCCTTTGTAGTAAAAGGTACAAGTACTCGTTACGCAGTAGATGGCACTTGAAGTATTACTTGTTCCAGGTTACAGCCGCTAGCAGAGGGCATTGTTTTACTCACAGATAGTGATAACGTGCTTTTCAGACAAGCCTAAAAGTGAAGTCTTTATTCCAAAAGGTTTATTAGGCAGAGCTTTTTATCTAGTTCTCTAAGAATAAGACAAAATTAAAATTCTAATTTGCACCAAGTGAAGATTAGAAGAAATTTTGGAACAATTATTCCTTTGATCTGTCATAATTTTTCCAAATTCTAGATCAGGAATACTCAGTGAGTACTGAAAAGACAAATAAGTAATGTTCACAAATTACTTTGAGGAAAGAAACACTGAAGTGTTATCTATTGACCTATACAGCTCGAGCACCAGCGTAGCTTCTTTTCAACACTTTAGCCAGAGGAGTTAAATCATTAAGCTCTACACACGTGTGCAAGTGTGAGATATCAGCTGTGATTAATACTGTCATGTTTAAATAAGAAAGAATTTCAAAGTAATCCGGAGTCATTGGACAGAAATGGATTACTAGATGAATGGGAAGAAAAAGCTTTAAAAGCTTTTAATTATTTTAGTTAGAAACCTCAAAGAGTACAAATTAACGTATCAGTATTAGCTTTTGACTTGTTAGGAAAGTATTTTCAAAAAACTTCAGAAGTTTATCACAAGCAAAGCCCCTAACCAAGAAAAATCACAGCAATATTCTACAGCCCATCCACTGCTGGGACAAATGGCACACTTTCTCAAATACTTGCAACACATCCTCCATTACGGGTCTGATGTCAGAGCTAGCTGAAAGTCAGAATTCCCATTCCGAATGCAACGCAAAAATTTCTGCAGAGGTAAGAAAATATGAAATAATTCACTGATTTCTCTCGCCTAATAAATAATTCCGTAACAGTACATTCTGAGGATTTCCTCAGCAGTGGATCCTCAAGCCTACCAAGCACACCTATCTGAGGAGTTCTAACCGGAGCTGGCTTTCACAGTGCTCCCATGTTTGTTAGTCTCAGTTCTGTGGCAAGAAGTGTGACAACTTTGGTGTCCCTGTACTAGAGTATATCGCTGCTAGTCACTCCTTTCCACACAATTCTTCCTAGATTTGGGCAGATGCCTAGGTATGGTATCAATGTTTAAATTTAATTTATGGGAACATTTGGTGTGAATAAGTTTAAACATATTTCCAAAACCAGATCCAGATTTATAGCACAGCAGAAACAAATGTTTATTTGACAGGCAGCATGATACAAAGACAGCTTTTCCCATTAAGCGAGACAAAATAAAACAAAAGTACGAATTGAAAGAAAAACCCACAACCCTAGGAAACTAGAAATATTTTATTGGAAAAGATCTCATATATGAACTTTAAAAATAATCAATTCATTTTGTCACCAACAGGTAAGTAAATACTGCATCAAAGTAACAACTAAAGGTGCCTGGAGGAGAAGCCAGGGGAAAAAAAAAGCTAATTGTTTTGCTGACAGCCAAATAACAAAGCAGAGGCAGAATCAGAACACAGAAATTCTTCCATCTTAACTCTCTGGTTGCTTCTCTGGTCCATTCTAGGAAGACACTGAGGTGCTGGAGCGTGTCTGGGGAAGGGCAATGAAGCTGGTGAGGGGTCTGGAGCACAAGTCCTGTGAGGAGCGGCTGAGGGAACTGGGGTTGTTCAGCCTGGAGAAAAGGAAGCTGAGGGGAGACCTTATTGCTCTCTACAACTACCTGAGAGGAGGTTGTAGCGAGAGGGGTGTTGGTCTCTTCTCCCAAGTAACAAGTGATAGGACAAGAGGAAATGGCCTCAAGTTGCATCAGGGGAGGCTTACATTGGGTATTAGGAAAAATTTCCTCACTGAAAGGGCTGTCAAGCATTGGAACAGGCTGCCAGGGAAGCGGTTGAGTCATCGTCCCTGGAGGTATTTAAAAGAGGTGTAGAGGTGGTGCTTAGGGACATGGTTTAGTGGTGCACTTGGCAGTGTTAGGTTAATGGTTGGACTTGATCATCTTATAGGTCTTTTCCAACCCAAACAATTCTATGATTCTATGATCTTTAACAGGTGAAGTAGCATTAGTTCTTCAGCTAACAATATAAGTATTTTGTAATATCTATTTACTGAGCAAAAGTATTATCTGAAGTGTATATTACTTTGGGCTTACATGCTCCTAGTTTCTTTGCAGTAGATATTTAAAAACAAGTGTTGCCATTCTTTAGAATTTATTTTTTTTTTAAACACAGATGTATTTCTCAAGCCTTCCCAGGTACCTGTACAAAAATGCATTGATAAAATCTAGCCAGAAAAGAAGCAGTCCCTAGCTGCAGAGCACTTTTAAACTACACTTGTACCTACATAGCCACTATACTATTGGTAGGATTGTACTGTATTGCTGATTTTGCACAGGAAAAGCAACAAACTTTTACATCACTACTTTGACGCTAAAGGTAATTTTATAGCTGTACAGTTAAAAAACAAACCCATTCATTACTAAAGCAATTATTGGTTCCGCTCCTCAGGAAAATTAAAAAAAAAACAACAACAAAACAAAAATCTCCAAACTGAAATTAAAATCCACAAAATCCCACAACTGTCACAATTTCAGGATAAGAAATTAAGTTTTTATTATACAGGTGATATTTAAATATTACTATTATTAATAAATTAGCTAAACTGCCATGTAATGGGGTTTACTTGATAAGCTTTGCTCTTACATTTGTATAGTGCTGTTGGTATAGATTGTATTTCATGGAGACAAAATACAACAAGCTACCCTTCTCAAATTCATTCTACCTAACACAATATTTGTAAATTCACATATCCTGCTCCAGGATCAGGAGTATTAACCGAATGTTATGAAATGTATTTCCGTGGCTTCATGGGCACCTATAAATAGTGCTCTACAATATTATTTGCATTTGTGACCATCAGATGTCTCTATGACAAAAATAGTTTGTCTGTACAATTTACTTATCAAGGGGAAGGTAAAAGTAATTTGAGGTCACATATTCAGTTATCCAGGCATACATACTGGTCTTGAAAATTTCCCTGCTTGTAGGGAATTAATGTATCAAAATTGCAGAAGGTATCAAAATGAAAGCCTGTTAAGTACAGATTTTTGGGTTTTTTAAGAAAGCAGGAAAATCTGTGGTGTGACCTTGTTATCATTTTGTAAATAGAGCTTCTCTTTTCCCCTTTTATTCTTCTCTTTCCATAAAAAAAACAACTACCATGAACTCCAACACAAGATCAGATTACAACGTACTGAATTTAACAATCACTTTTCAGAGTTAGCGCTGATAGTGGGTCATCAATAACAGCCAACATACACTGGCAGACATTTTCTATGCTTTATTCTTGGAAGTATTCTTTCAACTCCCAGGAGGTCTGTATGGAATACCATTCCACTTAAAAAGCGGGAAGTCTCGAGATGGGAAAGAAGCATTATGGTAGAATCTCACTATACTCTATGGTGGACTTAGGGATCAAATTTCTACACCAAAACAAACAAAGAAAAAAAAGACCTCCCAAAAAACTTCCCCAACTGCCCAGAGATCAGGAAACCCAACCTGTCTTTCAACTTCACAGAAGCTGAAACTGAACTGAACGTGCCATGAATAGCTCAATCAAGTCTGAATCACAGGTTTTACAGAACTTGTGACTAAAATAGCTCTATAAACTTGTGCTACAACTGGCACAAAAAGCCTGCTTCTCTCCCTACCTTTATCTGAAATCAAATTGTTTATCACATTCCTTCCTCATACATCAGCTCCTTGTGATGAAAGCAAGCCAGTGATTAATACTTTTTATTAGGTTGGTTCCAGTGACTGGAAATGAATTTGCCCTGACTCCTTAAGCATGCTACCACACCCACTGCATGGCACTCCAACCATGCTAGGAATGCACAATAGAAAAAAAATTATCTTAGACAATACTTCATAAATTTCCAGCAATAAAATTAGCTGCACGACGGCTTCAAGCACAAATCATCTTCAGGAGGTTCTTCCTTCCTCTCTCCAAAAGAAAAGGGGCAAACCAACAGCTTTAAAAACCTGGAGAAGGCACTGTTCTGTCACTTGCACTCTTTTCTGTGCTTTGCTATAGCTCATGAAGCAAAGCATGCTGTGGAGGACAGAAACAGAAAGCAGTTCAAAATCTTTTCAATTTTGTAATTACAAAGTGACAAAACAAGAGGTTTTATCCAAGTTTTGCTCACATAGCTGTAATCTATCTTCTATTACACCAGGATGACAGATTTTATCTAAATATACAGACTGAATTCTCTGTGTATCCTTTTGCAGTGCAAAAACAAAACATACGAGATAAAGGATGAGAAGACTTGAATTAGCCTAGACACTGTCTGACGGCAAACTATACTTAACAATTAACATCATCCTCTGTACTAATTACAACTTGTCTTGGCTTGAGTGATAGCTACAATTTCTTTGCCTTTGGCATGACGGGAGTAAGATCAACTGTACAAAAAAAGGCACCGACGTGAAAGTGATTCAGCACTGGATGTTTTATTTTTAATTACTAATTACCAACTGAGACTTCAGAACTGACTAGACACTCATACCTTGCCTCAACTGCAAGGAGCTGTTTGAACTCCCTTTACAGTTGTCTACATAATGTCTACACAAGGATGCCTCGCACTGAGTTCTCTTCTATCAGGTTTATAGACCAGGTAGAGACCTACATTTCAAAGGTTTGTTGACATAACTAGATTAATCTACGTACTTTCTTCTTGCCAATACATGTAAAATTATATAAGTGAAAAGTAATTTTTCTTCAAATTGTAAGGTGTTTTTGGTCTCTCCATTAAGGAGGTTTGTCAGTACCTCTCTCAGGGTAGCTCAGCAGACCTTTACGTGAAAATAACTCATCTATCTCAGAATTAAACCAATAAACAAGGTTACCCAAGACAACCACTCTGACATGTTACCAGATCCTGCAATATTATTTGTGATTAAAATGAAAACAAACTCCGCGAACACCTTTATGCCCAGGATGGGCGTACAGATGCATCCTGATAGTAAGAGAGTTCAAACTTTCCGCTCGACCTAGACTTAAAAAAGTAATCTGTCAATACATATTCTAACACTGGTGTACTTTCAGTGTTAACTTTGCAGGATCCCAAGACGTCTGATGTGCCTTGATGCCACCTGCCTACAGTGCGGCCTGGCCCTAGGGCTCCCAGCCCCGGGGCTGCCGGACCCGCCTCCCCAGCGCTGCGGGGAGGGCGCGGAGGGCGGGCTGCCGGCTCCCCGCGGCGAGGGGCGCAGCCCGAGGCCGGGCCGGCCCCAGCGCAGGGGTCGCGACGCGCTGAGGCGCCTGAGGAGAAGGCGGGGAACGGCGCTTCAGCCAACTGCAAGCCCGTGTGTACACACCAGACCCGGCTACTCCAGGGCAAAGGTTGCCGAGGCACATCCCACACCCGCTCCCTAGGAAAAAGGAGGGGAAGGAAAAAAAANCGGAGGCGTCGCGGCGGCAGGAGCCGGCGGAGCGGCCGCGGTTGCCGGGGGCAGTTGGCTTCGGGCCGCGCCGCTCACCCTTCCCCTTCTGCCTCGCCTCCCCTTCCCGCAGCGCGCTCGGGGGCACCCGGCGGAGAGAGAGGGAGGAGAGAAGGCAAGGCAAGGAGCGACACCGACCCTCCGGCGGCATGAACCGGCCTCACCGCGGGGCTGCGGGCAGCCGGGGCCTGGGCACCATGGAGGTGAAGAGTAAGGTGGGTGCTGGCCACCGCGCCTCAGGGCCGCGGGCGGCGGCGGGGCCGGAGGGGGGCGACCCC
>VYXH01008228.1:156236-182263 GCA_013397275.1 Burhinus bistriatus
GGCCCTGCCCTGCGGGGGCGTCTGATGGAAGGGTCGCTGTGGAGAAGGGCGGTGGGGGGTGGTGAGGGAACGGAGGGCGGGGAGAGCTGCTGACTCACCTGCCGGAGGTGGCACCGGGGGTGAGGGGCCGGTGTCCGCCGGTGCGCGGCCCCGGTGTCGCTTGAGCGCTCCTCGGGCCGCCGGGCTGCGGGAGAGGGTGGTCCCCGGACGGTGGCGAGGGGCGACTCCCTTCCCCGCCTGGCTGTCCCTGCTCCAGCCAGCTCCCTCTGGTCAGCTCGGGCTGCTCGGCTGGTACAAGGCTACGGCAGTGAGAGTCAGGTGGTGGTGTCGCTTACTGGGTAGGCTGGGGGGAGGTGGCAGTATTTTTGAAGTGTTCTACAAAAACAGGTTAGTGGAGTTGACCCCTTAGTTTCTGCATAGACTGAATAACATCCAGAGAAGTAGATGTCTGCGGAAAGTTTGGGATACCTAGGCCAAAAGATATCTCCTTGGAGATGACTCAAACTCGGAAACCTGTTCTTCATCTGAATTAGAAAAAGAGTATGTTTGTTTAACTTAGTGACTGTTTCTGTACTTTTTTTGGTGGGGCAGGGCATAGCTTGCATTACTTGGTAGAGGTATGCCCTGGCTAGCTAATCTTAAAGTAGAGCTTGCTATTTTTTAGAGGCTATCTGAGGATTTGATGCTGGCAATTGTTTTATGAGTGTGTATCTGTGTATTACGGCTTATACCAACAGCTTCTTGTTGTCAAAGCTTTGCACAATTCAGTAAATTTTCTCATGGGTGTATCTGCATCTGTTCTTTCTATTAATTTTTCACAACCTGGTTAGACAAAGTCTTGCTGACAAAACTTTGGTGTTCTGAAAGAAATCAGATTTTTATTCTGGTTTATACTTGTCGTATTTTGTTGACATGTCATTCAGCAGTTAACTTGTAAAAGCGTTGGACGTGCTGTATTAGTGCAACCTATTAGTTAAATGTGTGTAACGAGTTAAAACCCCTTTTTCATTGTCTAGTCAAATTGCAAATGCACCTGCTTGGGAATGTGTTTTCTTCCATTGGTGGAAAAATGTATCTCTTGTGGGCTTTTTTTAAACTGATCTACAGTCTGTTGTTTATATTCTGTTCCTTCCTTTCCTGCTAATCAATGTTACAGCAGCAGTACAGGTGAAGCAGTCAGGACTTGGGTTGTTATGTGGTGGGGTTTTTTTAAGGATAACATGGTGCTGAAACTTCTGGAAAATGTATGGTTGGTCTGTATAGCTTGAATGACACTGATTTCTTTAAAGTGTTAACTTAACTTTCAGGTGGACAAAACCAGAAAGCACAGGAATAGCTGGTAGCCCTGATTTCAAATACTAGTTAAGCATAGCTGTTGCTGTGGTTGGTGAAGTCTTTTTTCATCTATGCTCTTGTAAGGTTGAAAACAATCAGTACAATGTGTTTATAAACAAATACTTGTTGCCTCAGCCCAAAACTCTTGGCTTACTGTTCCCCTATTGTGTGTTTTCCTTGATTTAAAATATATCTAGGCATCACCTGTGTGATGTGTTCTTTGGTGTTTGTACAGGGAAGTGTAGAAGTTGTAATGAATAGGGACTGTCTCTTAAGTGCCGATTATGAAGCAGGTTTCAAGGCATTCCTGGAACTGCTTGTCGCTAATGCATTATTTAACAGCACCTTTTTTTAATATAGCATAGGACTTATCTTCCTTTTATGAAAGTAATAAATTCTAAAGAGAAAGAAGAAAGGCTTGTGTGGGAGGTGGAGGGGACCATTAATGTGGAGTGGTCTAGGCTTTGAAGGCTTATCAGAGATGTACAGCTCTTTGTTTAGATACTCCAAATCAATAATTGTGCCCCAACTGACACAGCTGCACCAGCACAGCCCAACTGTAGTTGCAGTTATGCGAGCGACGTCCTTTTGTTAGTCTGGTTTATTCGATTTGGGTAACTGGTCTGAACTTGCCCTGGGGAATCCCCATAGTATATTAATTCCAGTTAGCCCTTTCTCTCATCATAGAAAATCAAGTTTTATACCCCAAACTAGAGTGCCTGGTGATGATATTAAAACCCGCGAATAAACTTCTAGTTCTCTAGATATAAAATTCAGGTTTTCCCCCCCTCTCTTATGACTTGGAATAATATTTTTTTCTCAGGTTGAAATCTAATATACTGATAAGACAGATATTGTTACAGTAGTTCACGTTCTATTGTTGCTGCAGACTTATAGTGTAGCAGCAGCGTGCTGTGTTAACAGAGGACTTAAAGATGTCTCTCATAAGGAAGTCTGACTTAAGTGAGTATCTGTAGTAACTTCCTAGTATGCTGACATTGCTTGTACTGTGTTTTCCCAGATGAGTTACCAGTGTAACAGCATGCATTTGTAAAGAGTTCAGGTGGCAAGAAGCCTTCTCTTCTTAAGATAGTCTCTTCCAATCTTTCATCTCCTCTAAACTTCTTACAAATTGAAAGTGCAGCCTGTTTAATCGAATGGAAGTGCAACATTTGATATAAAATGAAAACATTTCAGGGGGTTAAAATAAACTATGAAATTGCATAGTTTTACTTTTGTCTTTATCTGCTTTATAATAGTGTTGAGCATATGGCAAACTGTATTAGGAAATAATAGCCAGGTTATTAGTCT
This sequence comes from Burhinus bistriatus, assembly GCA_013397275.1. Lineage (NCBI taxonomy): Eukaryota > Metazoa > Chordata > Aves > Charadriiformes > Burhinidae > Burhinus > Burhinus bistriatus. Next base: position 158,883 of record VYXH01008228.1, read on the forward strand.
CTTGGTGTTTGCACCAGCTATGTATAAAATGATGTGGGGAAAAAAATAAAAATCATGTTTGAAAATCTGTCCCTTTGTATGCTTGCTGCAATAGGATTTAACTTCTACTTCAAATTGAGAGTGAGGCTGTTGGCTTTTTAAATTTTTATTTCTGATTTATGTTTAAACTGCATAGTATTTCGAAGCCAAACAATTGGAATTGATGCAATGCATGGACAATTCCTGTGGCATTCGTACTTCACATAGCTGAAGAAAGATTTGACACAGGATAAAGTCTTTCACTGACGTCATAATTAAGCATGCTGCTTCTGACGTGGTGGGAGTTCTTCCTGCAGCCTTTTCTTTGCTTTTCTTCTAAGCAGGTATGAATCATCCCTTCGGCCTTATTGTTAGTTAATGTTACTGTAATTGGAGTATTTCTAGAGGAGGAATGTTCCCAGGTAATTCCTTTATTTGAGGGAGGTGGGGTGTTGGAAGGTGTAGCTTGTTTTGCTGGGCAGTGTTTGAGTTAGCATGGTGTTAAGGTGCTAACAACGAGGTCCTTGTCTCCTTATTTTCATTCTTTTGTTTGTGTGTGAAAACTCTAAAGCTTTTATTCTCCAAAAGGTTGTAATCAAATGTGAGGTAAAGATTGGTCTGGAGGCTTGGTAATGTGCACCTTCACACCTGCTGTGTGTAATGTATACCCAAATACGTGATACTGAGGCTCAAACTTTCAGTCAGTGAGTATTTTGTTCCATGTGCCCTTCTGTTCTGCTTAAAACTAAACTTGTTAAAGAAATTATTTAAAGTCTTTATGTTCGCTGCAGGTCAGCTATAGAACTCACAAAAAAATGCCATCAACTGACTTTTTTTGTTTGTTTTCTATTTTTTAATGATTAGCTTGTTACCCTTTTAATTCATATACAAGCTGGTCTGGTTTTAGTAACTTGGCTGCTGCTATCTCTTAATTCCTTTTAGCATCTTTGGTATGTTGTGTGTGCCTGATAAGGAAGTTTTGGAGTAATTTTTATCCAATATTCTGTTTGCTTTGAGTCCTGCCTGTGTTGGGCAGAACACTAATTTTACTAGCTATGTTTGTTAAAATTACAATTTGTCTAGTCTACGTCAAATGCTTACTCTTTTATTTGCACCCAGTTTAGTCTTATGCCTACCTTCACTGAATCATTGCTAGCATTGTTTTTTTTAATAAGTGTTTGTTATATAGGTGATTTAGGAGACTGAAGCTTGAGAAGAGTAGGGAGCTGGGGATTTTTTGTTGAGCGATCATACTGACTAAAGGCAAAGCCCATCCCTGAAAGTACAGTGCCAGTGATCAAGTGGTTTTTTGTGTTTCTTCTGAATCTTGTCTGTTTTATACCCTGGATACAACCACATTTTAAAAGACTATGCAGTCAAGATTTGAGTGTGGACCATGCAGGCAAATATTCTGAACGCTCTTAAGGGGTAGTGGCCAGTTGCCTTCTTTATATCTGTTTTTAGGTAAGAGCAGAATAGACTTGAGATCAGCTCACTAAAGCTTTACAGCACATAGCTTGTACTGAAAAGCGACAGCCATTCTTTGTAGTCTTCAGGTCAAAATGTCTTTTTCATTTCTTGTCTGAACAACTGGGAATCTGAAAACTACTCAGTCTTGCAAAAGTTAACTATAGCTGTGTAACAGTCTACACATACCATTCTAAAGTGCACTGAAATTTCTTTGAAAAAGTTCCAGGTAGTCACATACCATAGGAGGTTAATCATAATCTTGTTTTTGAGCCACCAACATCAGTGCTGGGTATGAATTCTGTCCCTTACCAAGAGCATGGCTGTTTCATAACCATGTAAGAATCTGCAATTATTCTTGCACTAGTTTGTCACCTTAATGCTAAGCTCCCATATTGTGAATGCTTTCACCTAAAGAGAACAATGAAAACAACTTTTGCGTATTCAAAAGTACATGTTTTATCAAGACCAAAAACAGTTATACCTTTGGAAAAGAACCCAACCCCAGCTGAAACTGACCTTTTTATGCCACTTCAAAATTATTGGTTATATTTTTTAGTGCCATTTTAATTCCATAACATTTCTAGTTTAGCATTCAAATCATTCTATTGCTTGAGGATGTTAGATTTCCATATTAATGATATAAGATATATTTTGTTGTAGTTTGGAGCAGAATTTCGACGGTTTTCTCTGGAGAGATCCAAACCTGGAAAGTTTGAGGAGTTCTATGGATTATTGCAGCATGTACACAAGATACCAAATGTTGATGTTCTAGTGGGATATACGGACATTCATGGAGACCTGCTGCCTATCAATAATGATGACAATTATCATAAAGCAGTTTCCACAGCCAATCCTCTACTCAGGATTTTTATTCAGAGAAAAGGTAAGTGCGCTTAAAGTCTGTGAATCATCTGTTTATCCAGTTATACTGTGCTGCAGTAAACAGTGTGACGTATGGAGGAAAACACCCTTCAGTCCTATTTCATCATGCTGAATTCCGTAGTAATTATGGATCATTAAAGGTATCCGCAACTCACCTCTCTTGTAAGAGCTTCCTCCGGCAACCTATTTATACTTTGTGCTTTTTTGCTTGTATTTAGTTCAGTTAGATAAAGTGAAGTTAAATCTCTAGCAAATGCTTCTTTCTGGTTTTATGTAAGCGAATGAAAATAAACTTTAAACCTCTAGGGTTTTCTGCTCTGTATGTTGGTTGCCTTTCACTTAAAATTCTGATCTTGATCAGACAAGGAATAGAGGCCATTACAGGATGGAAAGGAATCTTGAAAGTCTTATTACATGAAGTATTAAATGTCAGTATAAATTAAAGAGTAACTTTGTAATATGCTACTCTTATCACACTTTCCTAATAAAACATTCTGAAGCTTTCAAAATGACAAGCTTATTTCGGATAGCAAACCTCAAATGTGAGTGCTGCTCAGTTTGTTGGTTTGCCTTTAAAAACAGCATGTCTTCTAGGCACAAAGTTCTGGTTGTCTTTTTCTAGTGTCTGCTTTTGTTCCTGAAGGAAAAAAAAAAAATCAAATTTGAAGTGGTATTTGTTCTTGTCCAGGAGAACATATTCAGTATATGGAACTGAAGGGGAGGGGAGAAATCTAGTGATGTGATTTGAAATTGTTTTAATTCAGAGAAGTCAAGAAAACATGAATTCTGCACTTGTTGGTTTTCTGCTTACTTGAATACAGGTGTGAGTGTGCATGAATTGGATGTCTGTATACATATGAACACATGCATGTGCAATTCCTATCCTAATAAGGCAGTCAACTGATCTTTGAATAGCAGACAGCTTCTTGCTTAGATATTTTATAAAGATGTGCACTTTTTCTGGTTCTTGCTCAGACTTATTTTCCTTAGAAAGTACTTGGGCATCGGAAGCTTTTATCAACTTTCCCACTCCAAAAAATGAATAAACTCCACAACAGCCTGACACAAAAACAATATTCAAAAACAGTGTGGCTGCCTGCCAGCTGCTGTGTTGCTGGCAAAATGTGTGTGTTTGTATTGAGGATAGTACAGCCTAGTAAGGCCTATGTTTTCAGTCCTGAACTGCCAAAGGAATGAACTATTTGCTTTAATAGAACCTAGAGGCAGAAAAGGTCTATGATTCCATTTAATCTCCTACAGTAGCCGTATGACGAGAACAGATAAGCCACTTTGTCAGACTGGGATTATTGAGTTTATATTTTAACACCATATGTTTTTAGATTGTTACTAGTGTTACATGTTTAATGCTGACTGTTACTAGTGTGACATTTGTAACACCTTATACCTTCATTATACCTTTAAAGCATGATGGATTATTTCTTATTACTCTAGTGTGAGGAATTGATAATAGAATTGATATAAAGCACATAACTAGAAATAAGATTAACCCACGTAAGTTTATCATTTCAAGAATTGATTAGCAGGAAAAGCTTTCTACAAAGTATCAGTTGTCATCACCTTCCCTTTGAAACTAGAGTCTTTTGGCTATAGAGTTTTAGGGAATAAAGAACCCAGACTGGCATCTGAGTCCAGCACTTCCAGCACTGTACTTTGTTCTGAATTAGTTGTGACCATTTTGATCACTTCTGTTGATTAAATTGAGGCTTTGATTCCATTAGCATCTTTGCCATATAGAACAGAGGTTTGTTTGATGGAAAACAAGGAAATAACTTCATTCTGTATTTTATTTGTGATAATTTGCTTGTAACTAAAGCTGAATTACAGGACTTAGAGATGTGTCATAATTTGTGCACCATAAACTACTTAGATGTGATTAATTAATCTGATTGCATGTACCTTTATTGAGTCTACCTCTGAAATTGAAAATCAAATGTCTGAACAAATACCTGCTATTGATGGGGCAGCTTTGACCTGTGCTGTTTTGGAACTATAACTAATAAGCGACACAAGTTACTTTTCTGCCTACAAGGCTTCTTCCGGCTCTCATAGTCTCTTAAATAATCTGAAAAATTTCTGTGGATTTTCTAATGGAACTTTGACTTTTTTTGTATTTCCAGCAATAATAGTTGGGAATTTAAGATTTTTGGCAAAAAGCCACTACAGGGAAGAGAGAAAGACTTGCTGTCTTAAAAGACAGAAGATTTTATTATACTGTCTTACCTATTGAGAAGCTACATGCAATTTGTGGAAAGCTAACATAAGGTATGAGCAGACTACAATAAAATCTAGGGTAAATAGTATTAACTTCTTAGTGTATTGCATCCAAGGAACACCTTAAGGCGTTGAAATGGGAGCAACAAGATGCTTTTGCAATGTTATTAACAAGTGACAATTATGATAATGAGACTCTGAAATTTCAGAAATTTTGTTACGCCAGAGTAAGCACTCTTTTTCTGTTCAGTTTTGACTTATGATTTATGAAAGCTAGAAAGTTGTCTGTCCTAAGCATTTGTGTGTATTGGTTAATGTGGTAAGAAACCTAGAGATCCTATAATGAAATGAAATCAAATCACATTATTCCCCTTAGACTCTTCTAATTGTATTTAACTAAATTACTTTAAAATATTTTAAACTGCTCCAATACTAAATCTGAACTGGAGCTTGATATTGCACAAGTAAAGAACGAGTATCAGTTTGCAGAAAACAGTTGCTTATTGGAATTTCATTCTGCAGTTTAACAGATTAACAGGTACAGTTGACATCTGGAATTTAAAGGTTAAACTGATGTATCATGATTAAATCCAGATGTATGGGAGTCGCTCTGTCTGTGAGAAAAATCTTACTGAAGATAAAATGGTGTGTGGGAGGGCATAGTCTGCGCAGGCCCTGCAGGGCGGTTCGATGTGGGGGGACTTTGCATTGTAAATACAAGAATAACAGAGATGATGACTTAACAAAAGATATATTTCATTATAATGTCCTTAAGACTCACTTGCAGGGTATTAAATTACAATATACAACTCATGCAAGTTCTGCATATACATGGCTGTATATAGTACAAAGTGGGTTCTTTGGTTAATTCATTTGTGCCTCTTGAGACAGACTTTTTCACTGAGAAGCTTTATTTTGGTGAAAAGTAAGAGGAATTGGCTTTTTAAACAGCTCTCTAGAGAATATCCTAGCTATTCTGAGTCCTCTTCTTAAAAACATAGGTTAGTTTCCTAAAGCCATGTTTTGTTATAACTTGTGACTGAGCAAGAGACAAGATTTGTTGGGACTTATTTAAAAAATGCTAAATTGCATCTATATTCCAATGCACTAATAATTTGGGGGACTGAAAATTTAAGTATTGGGGTATAGCTCTACATTGCTTTGCAAATAGATCAGGAAAACACTTAAAATATCTGTATTGAACAACATTAAACTGAAACCAGATTTGGCATTTGTGGGCTTTTGTTGTAAATTTCATGTAATCAGTATATACAGATTGGTGCCACCTTGAGCTTAAAACTGCTGGGGGAGAAATTTTTCTTGCACTATGTGGACATTCTCCTTAACACTATCGGTAGTTAACACCTTGTCCTTTGGCTTTATGCCAAAATATTTTCCGCTGCAGCTTTAAACTGATTAGCTAGGTGCCAGAACAAAGATGCTTTTGTACTTGAGAATATTGCTTTAGAAAATTTGTTTAGCAGCGGAAGAGAGGTTAAACAGTCATGCTGCTTGGCTGAGATTTGGAGAGATGAGTTTTCATCAACTTTTCACTATTTCTTTTTTCCCCACAAATTATGTAACTCTTAACTGTATATCTTAAGGTTTGTGCTAGTTTTGAATTTTTAGACTACTAAGACTAGTTATAATGCAAAACAACTTGTGGTGCTTTATAGTTTCTTAAATGTTTTGACATGTGTCTTGCAATTTTGGGATGCTTTTACTTCAACAATGTGTCATGTAACTTAAGAAGTAAGTGTCTAAAAGCAAAAGCACCAGCTCAGTGTTAAGATTTCTGATTGTTTATTTGTCTTCTGAAAGAGACTTTTAAACTTCATGTCTCTTCCAATACATGTTTTTCTGATCTTAGTTTTTGTTTTAAAAGCATTTTTGAATCTGTTCACATACGGATGTATTTACATGATATTTTTTTCAGAGCCAGTCCTTTTGCAACTGATCTTCATGTTTCCCTGCTAACTGTGAAAAATCTGATTTGGACAAAAGTTTTAAGCCTTATCAGCTGGTAGTTGTGGGAAGGCCGGTTGGGTGATGATTTTTGTGAACTCTGTTCTCATTGGGGAAGGAAGTTGTGAAAAGCTATGTGAGTAGTTCTAGATCTAACTGTTGGGTAAAGAGCACAAACTTACTGTGATCATTTGCAGGACACAGTAACTCTACTTCTTGTATGTAATAAACGTGTGTATGTTTGCATATCTAGTACATGCCAAACTTACCATGTAGGCGCAGAAGGCCTGAGTGGCAGGAGAGGGATCCTGGTATGTGGCCTGCTATGAAGGCGAAGAAGCTTTACAGCCCACTGTGGCAAGCTGGGAATATTGAATATTATATACATTTGATATGGCAGAATACGTAAAATACCAGTTACTGTCTGATTCTTTGACAAGAATCTGAATGTGTGCACTTTGAAATTAAGGAGGAAAAACCCCCAAACAGAATACCTTTTAATGTTGCTATGCATGTAGAAGAGCACTTATAAGAAAATCAATACTGACAATGTTTTTATACACTGTTTTCTTGTGTACTGTTTCTAAAGCAACTGTTGTAGTAACCGCAGTAGAAACCTAGTGCTTCACTGGTACCAATATGTTAGTACCTATATCCTAGTTTTCATCAGCAACTTGTACTCTAGCACAAATAAATTGTGCATGTGCGATTTTCCCTATTTTCTTTAGATGAGCTTACTCTAAAAAAAAAAAAAAGCATAATATAACTTAAGGTCTGAACAATATGGAACTAATCAGTTGAAGTGCCTCTGACTTACTCATTGGTTCTCTGGAGGACTTCCCAAAGAACAGAGCTCTTCTGGAGCAATGTGGCCTAGAAATGTGTTGCCACCACAAACCTAAAAGTGAAGCTTCTGAAATGACACAAATGACGTCTTGCCCATGCAATGTCTCTCTGGTACTTGGAATATTTTCCTCTAGTCTTGTTGAATTTGCCATTGATTGTGCAGCCTTAAAACCAGAGTTCTAAAGTATCAGAGATCTATGCTACTTAGACATGAACTGCACAAAAAAAATTTTACATAGTTTTTTGACATCACTAAGATGCATACCGGCTGCTGGTGGGGGAGGGGGTAATCCATGACCTAAAAAATAACCTTTACACTCATTAGTATTTTTAATTCTAATATTAAAGTCACCATTGTCTATTGTTTGTCTAAAATCTTCGCCTATACTATCACTTTCTTGCTGTCATTGTGTTACTTTATATTTAGCAGTAAAAGATATTTAAAGCAAATCTAGTTTCTTGTTTCACAGTTGCCCTTCCCAAGTTGTTTTGTAAGCAATTGTAGTTCCAAATAAAAAAGAGAAGCTGTTGCAACTCATTGAATTGCAAAAATCCTCCCAATGTAACGACCAGATGTCTGACTTGAAACTGGTTGGATGGGTTGTCAGTAGAGATAAGGGCAAAACTTCTCACACTCTTTTCTTTGATCATAAATTTTAAGCAAACTTTAAAATAATTGCTCCATGTTGTCTGAAAAATCAGCATGTTTTCAGCAATGGAGTACAGGATTTCTAGTGGCTAATCTTCAGTCAGTTAGATATCCCAAAATGCATTTTACAGAGAAAATGGTAAGTTTGTGTTTTTGGAGGTGTTTTAAACTTCAGACATAGTCTACCTGTGATATGCTTTCGTTTGGGAGGTTGGATTGTTTTTTAATCAACCCACTTTTCAACACAGCTGACTTAACACTCTTAGGCATCTGAAGAACAGATTCTAGGCTATTTCTAAAGCCTTCTTGCTTGATGTTGAGATCTAATATTATTTTAATTTAACCTTAAATTACAATTTTTTTCTCCTTAATTTTTCTTCCTGCAGAACAATAGTAATTCCATGCTTTTCTGAGAGAACCTTTCAGACTCCCAAATAAACTACAAATTATTTCCTGTATTCACAATCATCTGATTTAATGTTCTCAAGCATAGCTAGTATAGATTCTTCTGTTTGCTTCTACCTTCCTACTTTTCCTTGTACAATTTGTGGAATCATAGAACAGCACAGTTTGGAAGGGGCCTTGAAAGATCATCTGGTCCAACCTTTTATGGGAAAGGGAGCCTAGATGAGATTATCTACCTGTCGGAGCAGGTCCAGAGGAGGGCCATGAAGATGATCAGAGCGTTAGAGCACCTCTGCTCTGAGGACAGGCTGAGAGAGTTGGGGTTGTTCAGCCTGGAGAAGAGAAGGCTCCAGGGAGGCCTTACAGCAGCCTTCCAGTATCTGAAAGGGGCCTACAAGAAAGCTGGAGAGGGACTTTTTACAAGGGCATGTAGTGATAGGATGAGGCGTAATGGCTTCAAACTGGAAGAGGGGAGATTTAGGATACGTATTGGGAAGAAATTTTTGACTCTGAGGGTGGTGAGGCACTGGAACAGGTTGCCCAGGGAAGTTGTGGAGGCCCCACCCCTGGAGGTGTTCAAGGCCAAGCTGGATGAGGCTTTGAGCAACCAGGTCTAGTGGGAAGTGTCCTTGCCCACAACAGGGGGGCTGGAACTAGATGACCTTTAAGGTCCCTTCCAACCTAAACCATTGTATGATCTAGCACCCTGTGCAATTACACTTTGAAAACATCTAGTGATGGGGACTCCACTCTGTCCCTGTGGAGGTTGTTCTGGTGATTGATTGTTCTCACTGGAGGAAAAAAAACTTTCTTACGCTGAAATGAAACTTCTCCCAGTGCAACTTGTACCCATTGCCCTGTCTTTTCCATGTGTCTTTGTCCTTTTGGCAGCCACCCCTTAAATACTGTGGTGAGGTTCCCCCCAAGCCTTTTCTTCTCCACAGAGAAAAGACCTAATTCCTTCAGTCTTTCTTCATAGGGTAGGTTCTCCAGCCCTTTGATCATCTTTGTAGCCTTGCTTTGGACCCTCTCCCACTTTCTTGAATTGTGAGGATCAGAACTGGACACAGTACTCCAGGTGTAGCCCCACAAGTGCTGAATAGTGGATTGATCACATCTGTCTCTGCTAGTAATGCCCCTGCAGACGCAGTTTGCTTCTGCTGCAGCAGCACACTGCTGAATCATGTTCAGCTTGTCCACCAGGACCCCCAGGTACCTTTCAGCAGGCTGCTCCCCAGCCACACAGATCACAGCCTGTACTGGGCTCTGGTTATCTCATCCCAGGTACAGAACTTTGCGTTTATCTTTGTTGAACTTCATACCGTTCTTGCTGGCCCAGTCCTAGATTTAGCTTCATTTTTTGCTTGCTGGTCCTAAGAAGGCAGAGAACCCCATTTTGCAGAGGCTGTCTCAGTGGGTGAAGTGGGAGAGAAAAGTCCCTAGGGTGCTGTCAGTATGCACTTTCTTACATGAAGTGAGAGCACTGTGGGTTGTCTGTGCTGAAGTAACACATGTGGAACAATTCGTGTTAGTGCTGCCTTTGTTCATTCAGTAACTCTCGTAGAAACACCAGTCTGGGTGAAAAGATGGCCAAATCTGAGAAACAGTGGAAGTAAAAATTAACTATGCAAGGCGGATATACTATTCCAGAGAGGCATCAATGTCCTCCCAGAGTAACTGAGATTGTCACAAAAACGACTCCAGAGTGTAGTACGGCTTGGTAGGCTTAGCTGTCTTCAGAAATAATACCTGCTTGTGTCAATTAAATTGTTGAAGAACTTAATCTGTAAAGTTTAATACAAAAGTTTAATACAAAATACAAAACAGCTTTGCTACCCTTCAGGTGTGATTATTTTTTTAAACAAAAAACAATTAAGAAATGTAAATGAGGCTGCCATCAGGACACATTTTTTTAACTCATGTTGATGAACTATTTTATTACTTTTGTGTACGCTCAAGGTATGAGTTTATAATAAATCCCTTTGGGTTTTTGGTGGGCTAATTTAAATTTTTCTTTTCCTGTTGTCCTTTTATCTTTTAGAATACTAATTCCAAGGCTGCTTTAATAGACCAATCGTTCTTAAAAAAACTCTTCTTGTTTTCAACAGTCCTAATGTCTGGGGAAGGGAGGGGTTAGTATTACATGTTAAAATAGTGTTAGACTATTGCTTCAGAACTACTTTCTCTGTTCTGTTGTGCTTAAAGCATCTGTAGAGTCCAGATAGAACTGGTACATGTCCATGTATCTTCATCTTAGCCTGGGGGGGAAAAAAAAAATCAGGCTTACCAACTCTGACTGTGTACTTTTTTCATCACCAATTGACAACTCTCCTGAAATTTTACACTAGGATAGCATTTCCATAGTTATTTTAATTCACAGATTGAAATGTATAGCAATTATTTTACTTGCTTGGCTGTACCAATGGCATATTAATGTGGTAATACAAAGAAATCCCAACTTCTCTGAGTCTCAGGGTTAGTGCAAACCAGTTCTGCTTGATTATTTTTTTATCCACTGCAGAAAAAAAAAAAATCTATGCAATGTTGCAAAATTAGAAGTGTAAATCCAATAAACTCAAATCTGAATATATTTTGATTCATTGTTTTTGGAGACTTATAGCATACTAAAAAGAAAAATGGAAGCTTCCTTTGGTAAACAGGTATTTCAGGCATCAGAATTGCTTCTGCAGAACATTTTCTTTTCCGTTAGAAGTATATGTATGACTTGCATTTTTTCTTTTTTTAACTTCTAAGCCATTTGCATACTTCTGTATCAAATTGTGGCAGTTAGAGCATTGCTTGTATGAACAGATTTGCTTGAAGTATTTGTGTGCAAGATTTCTTTGTTTCTGCTCCACGGCCATTTTACCTACATCGCATGGGGGCAGGGAAGAGAGTGCAGAATGGAACAAGCTTTCTGGAGTTTGAATCCAGGTCACTTGGCTAGCTTCCAGGAACTAGGCGATAATAGGCACATTGGCTGCTTTCCCTTTTTCATTCTTTCTTTTCCAATGATCTGAAACCTGAGGAGAGAAAACTAACAAGTGGAATTGCTCTGAATAAAATTAAAATGTTTCTAGGAATGTACTCACTCTTTCCATTCTAGCCTTTCTCTCAAGCAGCTAGAATATAGCTCTTTGTGTCTCTACTGCTGATAACTTGCTTTAATTTTTTTGTGTACTGTCTTTCCTTTGTTAGTAGGAAGCCAAAAGCATTACAAACTCTGAATCTTATAACATTAAAGCTCGTTTCATGTGTAGAGAGCAATGTTTCTACTATAGTAAGCCAGAAACTTTCTAGATGAGATGTTTCATTCTGCTAACCTAAAACATGATAGCATTGTGATATGGACCACATAAAGTGATCTAATCATCAATGTGTTATGTCTTACAGAAGATGCAGACTACAGTGCCTTTGGTACGGATACTATGACAAGGAAGAAAAATGTCTTATCAAATGTGTTACGTCCGGATAATCACAAGAAGAAACCACACATTGTCATTAGCATGCCACAAGACTTCAGACCAGTGTCTTCTATTATAGATGTAGATATTCTTCCAGAAACCCATCGCAGAGTACGACTTTACAAATACGGAACTGACAAACCCCTTGGATTCTATATACGAGATGGCTCTAGTGTCAGAGTAACACCACATGGATTAGAGAAAGTTCCGGGGATTTTCATATCTAGGCTTGTCCCTGGAGGTCTGGCTCAAAGCACGGGTTTACTGGCTGTCAATGATGAAGTACTGGAGGTGAATGGAATAGAGGTTTCGGGAAAAAGCCTTGATCAGGTTACAGACATGATGATTGCAAACAGCCGTAACCTGATCATTACGGTAAGACCAGCAAACCAGAGAAATAATGTTGTGAGGAACAGTCGGACTTCTGGCAGCTCCGGTCAGTCTACTGAATCTAGCCTTCCAAGTAGCATGCCTAATATTTTAGCAAATTCCTTGCAAGGAGAAGAGGAGAGTGATGAAGAGGACATTATTATTGAAGATAGTGGTGAGCCACAGCAGATTCCAAAAGCCACACCTACCAGCGAAAGCCTAGAATCATTGACACAAATTGAACTCCTTCATGAGTCGACACAAAATGGATTCCTTCCTTCCAGTGAGATGAACTTGAACCATTCAACAGGCAGTGTTAGCATGGAATATGAAGTACAAGATCCAGATCATAGGTCATTAGAAGAAGATGGAACTATCATAACACTATGAAATTACATTGGTGTACTTTGTATTAAATAAGGATGCCATACATGTTTTAATTTGGCTTAATGTGTAATACATTTTATACCTCTCCATCTACCGAGCACTGCAGTTAGATTAAAAGGAGGGAAAAAAGTAAATACAAGAAGTTCAAAATTTTGTAAGTTGACTAACTTCAGTTAATTCTGCACTTCAATGTAAATATTTCACGAAGACAGAAGACAATTGATAAATGACTGAAACTGGATGAAGAAATTTTAAATTGAAAATGAAGGATAGCTAAGAGATGGCTGTGAGCTTTCTTTTAATGGTACTTGATTTTTTTCTTTTAATGCAGAATACTACTGGTTCTATAGAAGTAAACTTCCATTATTGTGTGAGGTTGACTATCTAATGTACTGTGGTTTCATGTTCATCTCAAGTGCTGCTTACGTATGATGGAGCTGCTTTAGCCACTTCATTCCTGTTCTGGACTGCTGTTTAGCTGGAAGACCTGTTTCTGTGGCTCTGTACAAGGAAACTGAAAAATAAGCAGGAGGTGGGGTGGGAAGAGATGTGCTTGGTTGGTCTAGTTGAGCAACAGGGATATATGATAGTGGTCAGCAACTTGACAACAGTCAGGATTTGACAGTGGGGCCTTCTGAAGTTGACTGTTCCTTTGTAAGTGAATGTGCAACCACAGGCTCATTAGACATGCACCTTTACTGTTTTTAATGGCCAGGTAAGCTTACTTTTAATGACTATGATTTTGAAATTCAAATGTGAAAGTCTTAACACTTATGTATCAAAGACCTGTTCTCATTTTAGTTTGCAATATTTAAGGATATCATTGGATTTAGTTGCTAATCCCAGTAAATTTCAAAGAAATCAAATGTAAACAATACTATGGAAACAATGTAACATAATCTATGTTAAAATTGAGGTCCCAGTAGAAGCTGTAAAGATTTCTACTAGGAAAGGTTTGTTGTAGTGGGTCTGAATTATGTAAAAAGTGACATTCTTCAAACCTAACAAGTTAGAACAGCTTAAATTAAATCCCTGGAATTAAAAAAAAAAAAGTTTTAAATCAGAATGAGGCTTTAGTAGAACTTCCTTGAGCCATGTGATATTAAATTATTCATTATAATGAACTAAACTGTAAATGCTGATCTTTCTGTGTACCACTGGCTGGATGTTTTGAATATTACAAAGTTGCTTTATGTAAAACAAAATACTGATGACAAGTCCTGATACTGCAAGTGCATAAATATGCGTGTAATCAGCTGCAAAGTTACTAGGAGAATTGCAGGGAGAGGCTTCTAGCATTCTTTTTCCCATTTCCCCTTTTAGTATCTCCTGCTTTACCACTTTGGCACTCAGTTCCCAACGTGACGCTTCTCTGGAAACATAAGTTGTAGCAGAAAAATGAGACGGGGACTAATAGAGTTGGGGAGGAGTGTGGATGCAGCTTCTCACCGGGGATCCAGCAGTCTCTGTCAGCCTCTAAGAAAGAAATAGGATGCTGCCAGTTCTGTACTGTGGTACTGTGCGTACCAGAGCCAGTAGTCGGGGTTCTTGGAAGCGTGTTCTACCCTGTGGGGAGATACGATGAGCGGGGAAAGGAGACTAGCCCCTTTCTTTTCCCTCAGTCTATCTTGAGGAAGCATCTACCTCTGGTAACTTTACTAACAAGAGACTAACTGTAAGTTTAATGTTAAGGCATCTGTAAAAGTCTTTATTAGGATATCAGAGGCTAAAACTGTATTTGTTCAATATTTTTGTAATGATGTAAACAAAATTGCTTGAGAAATTACTGCTCTTTAATTTTACTAAATGCAGAATTTAAATTCATATCTCGCAAGCAGTAGTATATTCCAAGCCTTCAATACCATTGGCGTTCAAGTCTCCTGGATGTCAAGAAAGGCTGTATTCACACCCTTTTTGATTTATGGAGAGTTGGCATAACAGACAATGGCACTTTGCAAATACAGGTTAGAGTTCTGCTTTGTTGGATTTATTTATGGTTTCTTCAGTATGCCTGTGGAGAGGCCCTGGAATCTTTTTCCAACATGAGCAAGAATTTTGAAGTGTTTTACAGATTTGCTAATAATTATTGAAAATTAAGTAACTACATCCACTTAGTATGAAAAGAAGAAAAGAAATGTTCATTCTGCAACATGGAAATTTTAAATAGACACGTATTCTGCCAGTGCTGCTCTACACTTCCTTTATTTAAGGAAGATTGTTTACTTTAAAATGTCTTTTTTTCCTTTATCAAAAGACTTTCCTTCCTGTATGAAATCATCAGTGGAGGGTGACTTTCATTTATTATGCTAGTTTGCACTTCTGTGCCTTTTGTTTACTTGAATGTATTGTGAATAATCAAAGGAATAAAGGCACTTGAATGAGAAGAGAAACAAGGCCCACAGATACAGAAAATGAGCTGGTAGTGCACTTAATACAGGTGTAATATCTTCATTCAGTGGAAATACTTTACGGATCTACTGTGGTACATTAGTGTTTTGCAGCTTGGGTAATAGCTTTGAGCTATTAACTTACACAGGAGGGTTGAGTCTGAGAATGCTAGTGTTGCAAGGTAACTTACTGCTTAGGTACAAACACCCGAGGTTAGTGTGCTGCCAAACTGTGTTACCTAATCTGTACTTAAAACAGATGCATGAATATTTTGAATATATATGCCAGTATTAAGGACTTGTAGAAATTTAACTAGGGTCCTACTCTAAACTGCATGAGAATACATCTCTTGGGACCTTTCCTGCAAAGTCATTAATCTAAATGTGAGATAACTTTCTGACACGTCATGTTTTGTTTTACAGAAATTTGGTAACATGTAGCAAAACTAAACATTTGGGACTTGATAAAAACATTAAAGAATAAACCTAAAACTGGGTTTTTAAAAGTGTGTATTTACAGTTACACTGACAGACTGCACAGCATATAATTGCTTAATGCTGCAGTTACCATAAAGTTTCTAAAGTTCTTCCATATCTTACTAATGCATACACTGTTAATTATGAAATATTTTTAAATTGTTACTTCAAGACGATCAACGGTTGATTATGAGTGGCTAAACTTAATTTTATATATAAATGGTACTGGGGTTCAGTATAAGGTTTTCTAAATATGCTGATATTGTTAGCCTTTCATTCACTACCTCCTAAACTTTTAACATCTTTGCAGTTTTCTCCTTGGAAGAAAATACTTAAAGGCTTGACTGTTTTATATAGATTTTATCTTTAGCTAAAAAAAGAAGAAATCCAAAAGTGATAAGTGAGGATGCTACGCATGATTGACGCTGCTATTAATATAATCTTTGTGTATTAAGTATCCTGTATATGTAAATTGTATTTTCAATCCAGATTTTATAAATTAATTTATAAATATCCAAATTATTTCAAAATGGAATGGAAAACTAAAATTCCTTTGACTAGTGTTATATGTTGTGTACATGCATAGTGGGGGGATAAGTCATTCCTTACTTGCGACTGGGAGATTTAAGTGCACCTTAATAGGAAAAAGAACAAATTCTTAATAGAATTAAGATGCATTTCCTTTGAAGATCTGCTATGGTACTGGATAAGTCAAGCCTAACTGTGAATCATATGTGTTTTCCACAACTGAATTAAATTTAGGACAATGTTCTCACAAGCTGTCTTTAACATATGTGTATTTTTGTGAATATTATGTATTTTCTAATTAAATTTTACTTGCAATGTGATTTTTACATGAATGAACTTGTTTAAAATGTCAAATATCAGTATTTTTATTACAACTTTAATGTATAATGTACATTGGTATCTCACTGAATGAAGATTGATTTTACAAAATCAAGCTAGCTGTAGTTCTATATTAGTCTTATATTTTTACAGACTGGAATAATAAATGGATATAGAAATAAAATGTTTTTTTCTCAATTACTTTGTCAGATAAGTAAAAATGAGGAAGAATGTATCCTCTTACTCTCAAGAGTGAAAGTGGGTGGGCTTAATTTTTTTTTTTTTTCTCTTGGGCAGCTAAGTGGGCTCTGTTCGTAGCACTCTTAAGTGTTCGCTTCCTCTGCTCCCTTCTCTAGGACAAATCTCTACACATGGAAAGTATGCAAGGTTCAAAACATTAGTCCTTCAGTCCTGTTGACTAACCTGCGGTGTGCTTATTCCTACAGTAGCTGCAAATAATGAATCTTAACATTGTGTCGCTTGCTTGAGGACTGCTCGTAGTAAAGTTTAGGTCATGAGGCCTGGGAGATGGTTCCTCATCCTCCATCACCTTTGTCAAGTGCTGCTGGTGATGTGGAGGTTTTCACTGTTACTGTAAGTATTTGGTATAACTGTCTGTATTAAAGTTTTAACTTGAACCCATTCCACTTGCAAATGTTTTCTCCCACATCTAATGCTTTGGCAGCCCTTGTAAACATTTACCTAGTGACAAAAGACTTGAGTTTTATTTAGCCCTTTTGTGTAGGGCTTTTGTGACTGCTGGTCTTGGGGCCAATCGTATGACTTCTGTTCTGTGCCTTCCTTCATATACGCATGACTGGTTTCATTTGTATAGTTCAGTATTTTTCATACTTGCCTATGTAGCTATGGGAAAGTGACAAAAAGATTGAGAACAGCACTACAGTATCTTAATATTGGTATGCAGCTGAAAGAACCCAGTCTACTTCATCTGTGCACTCAAGTCTGAATGTCTTGTAGCTGGAAGAAATTTCTTTACTTTGCAGAGGACTTAACGGCTCACCCCTTTCCTCAAGGAATGCTGAAATTGGTATGGTATTCTTGAAATGGTGTGAGCTTTAAAAATTCATCCTGCCTGTATTAAAATTCAGGTGTAGTATTTTTCTAACTTCAGAACTTCTATGCAAGTGCATAAAGCTCTGAAACTGGGAGAGATTTCTAAGTTACTGACTCAAAGTTCTTTAGCATGCGGATTGTGGTTGGAACAAGTAACTTTCTAGTATTGCAGCTGAAACTTTTCAAGTATTGGATATTTTGAATAAATTAAATACGAAAAAATGAGGAGCAAAATCTGAAGGATTGCAGACAGACTGCAAGATTAGCCAATAAAATGGCAAACAACTCGGTGTAGGTTAAGTGTGCGCATGTGGGGAAAAATCTGTCTTAATTTTGCACATGTAATGATGAATGCCAAGCTGACTTGCCTTTCAGGAGCCCATCCTGGGCTATGATAGTTCAGTGAAAATGTCGGTTCCATACTTGCCAGCATGAAAACCCCAGACTGTTAGGAAAGGAATAAAGGACAAAACTAGTAACATAATGTTACTGTATAAAGCCATGGTTCAGCAATGCTTTTAATAGTGTGTGGTTCTAATTGCCTATTTTCAGAAAGGGTACCGGGCTGAAAAAAAGTCATGTCATCTGTGTTATAGGGTGTTTTTAGTATAATGAAACTGAGGTCTGATCAGCCTGAAAAAGATTGTAAAAAGCAATAGAGCTGTGCGTAAACAGTTTTGTATGAAGTTAAATATCATCAGATTGAAAAGGTGCAATGGAATATAATTTCCACTTACCAGCTTTGAGTTATTTGATTGATAGCAAATTTTGTCTCCCTAATAAGTCATTTTTAAGGATGTCAAAAATATATTGAATCTAGAGGACACTATTTCATGTAAGGTATACTTCCACAAAATTATAGTGTGGAATATATGTTCCACAGAAAAAAAATATTGTATTCCACACTCTCTCTGTATATAATATATATTTCATGGAAGGTATACTTCCACTGATGTTGACCCGAACTGTCTGCAAATGAATCTCCCCCAGTGTTCCTTGGCTTGGGACTGACACTGAGTGTGGGGGATACTTCCACTGAGGCAAGAAGTGCTCTTCGCAGCCAGAGTGCAGACTATTTTGTTGGACCATTAGTATCCATTAATGTTTCTGTGCCTTCCGGCAAGCTTCCATGTCTAAGAGAATTTCTCCTAAATAAAATCCAGTAAGAATAAGGGGGCTGGGTTATTGCAGGAGCAAAGACTAAGGAATGTATCCTCAGGAATGCATATATCTATGAGGATAAAGTAAGCTTGATAGGGTGCTTTAGGTTGGACAAGAACTGAAAGAGAAGGCTAATGCTAATATTGACCTGGACTGAATCTGCAGTGGAGGCAGAGTACAGAAGCTAATCTGGGACACTTCAGGGAGTGAGACTAAAATGCATACTAATGCAAGTCAGCAACACTATTTTGCAAATCACTGTAATCCCTACTGGTAGTTTCTCTAAATTAAGAAACTAATTGAAGAGGAAGACTGTAACTGCTGCCTCCTTGAGGAAGGAATGCAACTGTTAAATACCATGCAATAACATGTCTGTCCTTTGAATGCCAACAGCACTTAACTTTTCTCAAGGTGATGAGCTCTTAACAAGACGTTAGGACCTCAGTTATGTTATGAAATTGAAAACTCATGTGTGGTTGCAGATCCAAAGACTTTCTGGGATTTTACATAAGTAATCAGTTGAAAATCCTCCTCTCCTTGGTATAACAGGAGAAACATTTAGACTAGTGCTAAATACCCCTTTAAAGTTTTCTTGTTATCTTAAAACTACCTGTGGCGTTCTAGTTTCAGACTTGCCTGAATCACTTTTGATGAACGTGTTCCTTGCAATACAAGTATCAATATCCAGATACTGTTATGTAGTAGTTGCATATGGTAATGCTAGAGAGCAACAATCAGCTTCAAGGTAGCTATTTCATAAATGGCTTCCAGTACTAGCATGAGGAAAAATGTGTTGGACGGTAACAGTATTGTTCTTGGATGCTGTAGAAGTATGCAAGAAATGGTACAGCTGGTTCTTGGAGAGGCGAGATTGTAGCCAAAATTTAAGCATTCAGACTCCTTGTGCGGCTATGATAGATCACTTGTGTACTTTCCCTCTCAAATAAGAGATAAATTTGTCTCTGAGGACTTAATGTAGTATGCTTGATTTTAGAAGTGCTTTAGAAATATGAAGCGCAAAGCGATTTGAAGAAGTGCTGTGCTATTTAACTAGCATTTTTTTATTACAGCAATTCAGAAGTGTTGCTAATAAGATATCATTTCCCATCCTTCCAATTAACGTTCCTTTCTACTTGAACTACCATGTTTTTACCTGATAATATAAGGAAATACCTTACATTTCATCAGTGTGAAAGACTTGTGTCAGGCTCTGTGATGTTACGTTTAAGAAAGTATGTAACAACATACTTATTGCCCCCACATTTGCGTTCCGCAGGAGAACATGGTTCTTTTTCCCCATGGTGCAATGAATTTTTCAGAATGCTTTCTTTTGCTCACCTGGTAATACCTAGTTACTGATACGGCTTTTTTTTGTTTTTGTAGTCACAGATGCATTGGCAATGCTCAGAAACAAGGAACAGAGTTTGAGGGACAGATGAGAACAGCAGATGATGTGAAAAGAGCTAGAGAAGGTAGGGACATCATCCCATGCAGGGGTTCATGCTTGTATGAAAACCAGTTTATTGGTGTGGTTACAACAGGCAAAGAGGATGTCTATCGTAATCTGACACGTCTAAATTGGTTCTGAAAATAAGTGGCCTAGTTATTCACAGCTGCAAGACAAGATGGAGATAAAAGTAAAAAGTTGGAAGCAAATAGGAGATATGCTAATGAAGGAGGTAAGAGTCCTAGCATATTGCAGAAAGTAATACTTAATTTTGCAATAGCCAAAAGTTTGTCTGTTACATTAAGCTGTATAAGCTGGTCAAATGAAAGATACTGTCTCTACCTGCAAGCCTTGCCTCTCTCTTTAGACTCTTATAGCTGTAACAATAACCTCTAGGCACGAAAAGGGTGTTCCTGCTGTGAGGCACTGGAGTTCCTACAAGGCCTTTCCTTTTTTTTTTTTTTTTTTTTCTCCCTGCTTTGGTATTCTGGATATTGTGGACTCAGTTAAAAAAAAAAAACAAGTGGGCTTCTCATCTTTCTGTTGGAGGATGCAAAGGATTTGGAATTCTTCAAACACTCAGGAGAAAGGATTGAATATGTAAACACAGATTTCTCTGGCTTTCTGAATGCTACATAAGGTTACATAAAATGCTTGGACTTGTAATTCAGAAATTTTAAATCCTAATAGCTTAAATCCCCTAATAACCTTGTCATTAAGTCTGCCCTTCATACTCTTTCTATCCTGTGCTGTAAAATGAGAAAAGTAGATATATTTTGCAAACTTAAGAATAAATGAGCTAAAACTATGCAAAAAAACTACTTGCAAAAGACAACTTGGGTGTTTTATTAAACATTGAAATGCTATTAACTGTCTTTCAGAAATACTTCAGGTGGTTAATAACTAGATCCGTATAATGCAGAAAAATTGTTTGATTTTTTTGAGTCACCCTGCAAAGTTAGTATCTTGAAAAAATGAAGGAATTCAACATGTAGTTTTCCTGATAAACTGTTAGGATAGTGAGGATAGAAGGGTTATCCCAACCTTACAGCTGCGAGGCAGAGGTCACGAAGCCATTTGGTCACAGAAACAGAAATACAATGCATGATCTGTTCTTTTTAGCACTGTGTTCTCTTGAGCGGTTTCCTCTACAGTAAATAATTCATGTCAGCGCTAAAGCTCACATAGATGGCATAGTCTATATGAAATAATCAGGAGAGGAATCTAAGTTGGTGTTACTCTTTTAAAGCACCTAAAGTACTCCCCCGGCTCCTTGTGTTTCTCCTAAACATAACTCTTCACACTCTTCCTCCTGTGATAGATAACTTAGTTTGTAACAGCTAATCTGTGATTTACAACAAGTTAGGAATATTTCATTCTGATCTGTTAAAACTTCCCAAATACAGTTTCAAATCTCACTGAAGTTTTATGTGGTGCATCTTTCCTTAATAGAAACACTTCTTTCAAAGATACAGAATAGAAATCCTTGGAGTTTACAGCATAAATGGTACCCGAGTGGCTGAGCAGAGAACAGGTCTGTGTTGTTAACTCTGCAAATACATGGCAAGAAGGCTGCCCAGACCTGGAGAGCTTCAATTGAAACAAGAAATAAAGTGCCAGAGATGCAATGTGTTTCTCCTCCACGCAGTGCTGGTCAGTGGAAGATCGGGTTTTGCAAATACCTTACAATTTTTTAGAAAAGAGATTTTTAGTCACCATGAGTGTAGCACAAAAGGGTCTGTTTGGTGCTGTTGTCAGGATGACATAGACTAAATTCAGCTCACTGTGTCTGTCCCTACTCTTGAGAAAAGATTTGGGGAAATACTGCAATCTATTAGCTCTTTCTTCTGTTGCTTCAAGTACCTCTTCAAGCCTGCCTGCTTTGATCTTTTCAGCAAACCACAGACTATAAATTTGGCATTTTCTTAGGAATGCTGAACTGGATGTAAATTTCTCCCATTATTCAGCAATAATTTGGTCTTACCCAAAGCCAAGAAAAGCTTTGGATGACAGTGCAGGCCTGCTGTGGCCTTCTGCTCTGCAAGCACTCAAAAGTAGTTTTATATTATATAAAAATCTAAAATTAGATGATGTCTCCAGCTGATTAGTTGGAAATACTGCATATTGCTTTATGTCCCTGGTGCCGCAGAGACCACTTGACCCTAGTGTGAGTCTTCAGTACAGATGCATGGGCCAAACTTCTTTCGCGGGCAGGCTGCTTCTGACCTGTTCCAACTGAGAATAACACTTGTTGGGAAGAAACAGTGTTATTGAGCAATCCTCCCCCTCTTCCATCTACCAACCTTGACTGATCATTAGTTATCAAGTAGGTCCTGTTTCCTGCTTAGAGGAGGAAGAACAAGGAACAAACTGAGAACAGATGGTTATTTTTGTGTCAGCTCTGGCTGCTGTCTTGATCATCTGTCCTTCTCTAAAATGTTGGTTTGGTTTAAGAGTGTTTTAAAGGAGCCTAATGCAGGGAAGAGCATCTTCTGAAGTGAAGCAGCATCCAGGAAGAGTCTCTTTAACTGCAGGCTTCCCCAGGGAGTCTCTCAGCTCCATCCTCAGGGAGAAGGACAGGGTGTCTTTTGTGACTTAGGCACTGTGTCATAAGTTCTGCTCTGCCTCGTATAAAATTGAATGCCTCTAACCTCAAGTCATTTAAATACTCCACTTGCAAACAGGGCGGAGAGAAATTCTGAGCACCTTAAAGCTGCGTTTTCAGCTGCAGTCCCAGTGATTTGAAAACCGACAAAGAGTCTTCATTGACTATCTGAGCCTCTGTCCTACAGGCTGCAGTACGTGCTTGTCAAAGCAAAATGCCGTTAGAAAAACTTGATTTTAAGAGTGGCAAACGGGAGGGGAAGCCTTGTGCCGGCGGCGTGGCTTTGCTTGGCGCTGGTTTCAGTCATTTTTCCGCGGGTGAGGTGTCGCGACTTTAAACGACGACTTTTCGGTGAGCCCTTGTCGCTCTGAGGGGGCCCTTCCGCCTGGAGGGAGAGGCGTCACGGCCGCGGGTGACGGTCCCCGCAGCCCTCCCCGCGCGGCGGCCCCTGCCCCGCCCGTGACGCTAGGTGGCGCGCGGGGAGCGCTGAGGCAGCGCGGCTCCGGCCGAGCCCCCGCGGCGGCGCTGGCTGGGCAGGCGCCGGGCCCGGCCGAGGGGGAGGAGCGACGGCCGGGGGCGGAGCGGAGGCTGCCATCGGCTCAGCCGGGGACCGGCGGCGAGCTGCCGCGGAGGTGATGCTGCGGACGGAGGAGCCGCCAGAGCCCCGGGCGGGGGGCGGGGGCTGAGGAGAGCGGGG
>VYXH01008228.1:191261-206012 GCA_013397275.1 Burhinus bistriatus
AGGCGGGAGAGCTCCGCGCCCCGTCAGGCGGCGTTCTGCCCTCCCGGCGCGCTGGTCGGAGGTAGATTTCAACAGCAAATTCGAGAATAACTAAATAATCTGTGTTTTCCCTGGTCCTTGCCATGACCTTCGTTGTGTTAGGAAACCTTCCCAGTAGACTGCTCCGGTGCTACGACAGCTGGATCGTGCGGAGGCGGCGGCGCTCGGCTGGTGCAGGCGCAGATGAGGAGCGTTACCGTTCACGGGCACCGGCGATGAATTGAGGCCGCCTGTGCTAGGTGCTGTACAAACACAACAAGCTAGTTATGCCTACTAAGAGAACATAAGTGAGAAGTTGATACGGGTGAAATAACAGAGTGGGGAGTGCTAATCTGTGATGGGGTTGTGACTGGCGCGCTCTGCAACATTTGTCGCACACCAGTTATCTTGGCCATTGTCAGTGCCCAATTGTTTGGGATAAACCGTTTAGAGCAAGAGGTGTCTGTTACTGTTTAGCTTACCCCAGGCTTTCCCCATAAAGTTGTGCTGTCTGAAGGCTATGTGGGTTATGGTGTTCATGTAAAAATAATGAATGTGATTCTTGCTTCCTTCGGCTAAAAAACGTAAAATTAGGTAGAGGAACTGATACTGCAGTTTAACTCTTCATGGGTGTTCCGTAGAGCACTAGTTCAGATAGTGTGAACCAAATTTACCTAGAGGGACTCCCTCTTATAATCACTGATGCACAGACCATCTCGCCTTCTGTTAGCACTTACCACGACATTTTTCTTCTGTCTTCAAGCATCTTGTATAATACATGTGTCATTGGCAACTACAGTAGTTGCTAATTTTATTGAATGTGCTTCTAATGGCAAGAAGTGACCAGCCAACATCCTCAGGAACTTGTTGCCTATGAGCTGTTTTGTTGGATGATTCTTAGGACTTGCATAGATAAATGGAGAGGGACAAGATAAAGTGAAGCGGATAAGAAAATTATGCGGACAATGTTTCTTAGGCAGTTGAAAAGCAATTTTCTGGCTTTATTCTTCCTGGCTTCATTGCAAACAAAAGACATTGGTGGGCTGGCCTTTCTCCACGTTGTCTTCTGTTCACAGAATAAACGCTAGTGTTGCCTCCTAAGCATCTTTCTGCTTTTTTGTTCGTGTATCCCAGTGTTGTTTGGAGAAATGTTCTGCTTACTCTCAAGGATAGAACTCACAAGTCATAGGTGGACCGCAAGCAGTCTGGTGTGGTCTGCAAGAACCAACTGAAAAGTCAAATTGACGTTTGACACAGTTTATGCAAAATATCATCAGCTAACTAATTATTATTATTATCTGGTTATGGGACAGTTCGTTCTTGCACCTGGGTGTGAATTCTGCTCAAGAGAAGTGAGACTGCCCTCCTTGTTCCAGGCAAATCAGCCAGCAGTATATCCAGTTATTAATCCTTTTTTGTGACTTCTATCAGAGGTTTCTGGTTTTGTCATTGGCGTGTCTTGCTTATGGAAAGGAGACATCATTGCTTCCAGAAGGAAGTGACATAGAGTGGAAAGAAACAAAAGCTTGGTTCATCAACGTCTCACATGGTTAGTAGGGGACTTAAAAGGAGAAATAGCTGCCTTGTAAGAATGGTTCAGTATTAGTGGCTATTTAAGCAGTTCTTTTTCCATTCAGCTTTTGACAAAAATAGCTGTAAAGGAGCATGTGAACCTCAGAGCATGCAGTCTATTTTTTGATACATCTTGGCTTACATTTGTCAGCTTTAGATTCTCTAGTACGGCACATTTAGTCTGTACAAAACGTAGAATACAAGAGATTGGTTTCTTGGGCCAAAAAATCCATTGAGTTCATTCCTGAAAGGTGATGATTGCTTCAGTGATACGACATCACCTGCTCAAAGCAAGTGGTTTGAATCAATAGCTCTTCGCTGCTGATTGTATTCTGTCTGATTTACTATTAAGTTCATTCACTCAATTCTTCTGTTTGGGAGCTTACACTAAGATTTTGTGTGTACCTTATGCTTTTTCCTATCAATCAGGCACACACCTTAGATTTTTGGCTCCAATATAGGAAGATTGTTAGCTTGTTCAGATGGATCCAGGGAGCTTTTAAACCTGTGAGACCTCTTGCCAACCTTTTCTACAAAAAACCTAGTTTCAATACTCTATCTTTGCATTGGCCCTGAAAACATTTTTCCACAACCTACAGGCTGTGAATAATTCCCTAATATGCAGACTATTGACCTTATTTGGGAACATCAAAGCACTGCAGTCAGTGTGCCGATGCTGTGCCTTTCTACCCAGTACCTACAATGTAAGGTTCCTTTCAGCAGCACATCAAGTGGTATCTAGGAATTTGATAAATCTAATGTAGTATTTGAACTGATTCCAGCTTCTGTATCTAGCAATAATTTGGTCTTTTGTCTATGCCAACAAAAAGCTAGGGGATTCTTGCTTTTTTCAATCCAGCATTCAGTAAAGTATTCACATAGAGGGATTTGGCTTTTCTCCTTTGAGTGTGCTGCTGCTTTTCACTTACAAGTACTCTTGATGCATACATGTGAATATTGGAATGAGGATAAACCAGGATCCTCAGTGCTAGGAAGACAAAATGCTATTTCCAGTGTCATACTGTTCAGTACCTGGCTAGGCACAGCATGGCACGGCACTTAAAATGGACACTTGTACAGTAGCTAAGTTACAGTGACAATGTAAATACAAGTAAGCATGCCTCACGCTTGCTATGGAAGGAGCATCTTGCAATGAAAAGATTGTGCTAGAAGAATTTTAGTGCCAGTTGTTTAAGTTTTTGTGATGACTTCCTTAGGGCACTGATTTCAACAAAGTAAATTAATATCTTTTAAGTGGCTTCAGACCCTCTCAAGTATAATTATAAAATTGTGATTTTTAACTGAGCTATGATTTGAACCAGTGACAGAAAACCAAAAAAATTTAATTGTAATAATCACTCTTGTATATGCTGTTCTCATATTGTTTCCGTGGGTCATTGTTGTTTACCTTTTTAGATACGATTCTTTGTGCTTCTTGTATACCTGAAAGCACAATTGAAAATGATAGCTATTTACAGATGCACAGCTCATTTAGTTATGTGTGGAAATTCGCTACTTCCATTTCTTTGGCTCCTAATGCTTGAAGAGGATGTATGGCTAGATAAAAAAAAATCTCTTTTTTTTTTTAATATATATGTTGATCCTCCAGCATACCCACCAGTTTATAAAATCACAGGTTAGTGATTCTCAAGCCACTGAACTTTCTGGCAGAACTTGCCCCAGGGAAATTATGTGTTTGTAAATCTTGCTTTATTACGGTTCCACAGACCAGCTGCTAGCTGCTTATCTTTGTCTTATGGACTTACAGTTTGGGAACCTCCTCCCTGAGGCCCTAGGTGTGAAACCTGGTTTCGTCACTGGGGAAAAGAGAGGAAGAGGTTGTTTCGTTTGGTTTGCTGTGGCTAGGGTTTGCTAACTTCTCAGGAACATACGAACCTCAGTTTTCTCTTTTCTCACCACTGAGCTGTTGGTTTACAATGATTAGTTTTGCTCATGATCCTTTTATGTTACTCTGTGTTAACATATGGGATCAAAGACCAAAGAAGAATGTAGGGAGATCCTTTCAAAAAAGTTCCTGTGACAACTAGAATTTTCACAGTATCTTTGACTTATGGCTCCAGCTACTTTTTTTTAATTTTCCTGAAAAAAATAACAGTTTTTCTAAAATACAAAATAACAAGAATCTGTGCTTTTTTAACTGGTACAGCTTGAACTGCAGTGTCTGCAAGGGCCAGGTCTCACCGCCCTACGTGCAGTGTGCCATTCCTGGTTTGTGTTCTAATTCATCATTCATACTCTGGTTGTGCTGTCTCCTAACTGACTTTGGTGCTGTTGGTTTGCTGCCTCCTTGAGCTTAGTCTTGCTGACTTGAATTGTTAGAAGACAAAGCTGAATCAAACCTTCCTTCCTTGCCTCCTCCAGTTAGCATAGTAAAACCTAGTAAGAGGAATACAAATTTTTTCCCATGGACTGCTGTGCTCTGGTGCTTGCGCTGGGCACTCTGCTAACTCTTCAGTAAGATAAAGTAAAATACATTGCACAAGGGGAAATAAATCTTGTTTTATAATGTTGGGTTTCAGACTAGTCCTGCTTTCTCTGGCTCATGAGAGGTTGCTGTACCAAGAGAATCATTTCCCTTTGTCATGTGCTGACTCCTCTTGAACTCCTCTGTCGCTGTGGTTCTGCAGACTGCTGCAGAGTGACTTGTCTTGAATCATATTTGCATACCATTTCCTTTCATCACAGGCTGCTTGCTGGAAAATCAGCTCTCCTGTGTCTTGTATTTGTTGTTTGCTTTGACCCCTAAAGAAAGATGGTTTAGATTTGTTCCATGTCTGCTCTGACCTTGTTGTGTTGGTAGTTTCTGTACTGGGTCTGTACAACATCTCCGCTTTTTGGCTATGTCCCAAACTGTGTTTATATTTGTGGTAGTTATCTAGCATTTATCTGTAAGAGTAGCTTTTTCCCTAGTCCTTTCTGAGACCAACATTAGCACACAAGTTTGTTATCTTATCTTTGGAAAGTCCAGGTTCAAATTTTAATCTGATGTAATTTACCTGAGCATGAATCTCGCCTCAGGCAGATCACCAATCTGTTTTTCACATGTGCTTTATGATAGAGGCGGTGGTTTTTTGCCTGCCATTCACCCAAAATAATTCAATAGAACAAACCTGGAATTCATCTGCTTTGGCTCCTTCATTATGTATTCATTCTGTATTTTTATTTAACATTAGGAAATGTAAGTCTGACTCCATTCACAGGGATCCTGCCTGAGTGTCTGTGCTCACTTTCTACCGGATATAAAGTACGTACTGTAAAGATAACAGAGCGTGTCTGTGTATACAGTTATGTGACTGCTGGGGGAGGTGTCTGTGTGTATATATATATGTGTATATATATATGCTGGATGTAGTGCTGAGACCAGTAATGCAGGACATACTGTTGGTTTGTTTACAATAGAAAGCTACTACTATTTTGATATGTCTGTTTGATCTCCTATTATGGAAGCACTTGATCTGCATGTACTCATTGTGGTAATAAAAATACCATAAAACCTTACTATGAGTCATTTTATATGTGTATAGCTTTGTCTATCAGCTTTTAAAAACACAACTTCTTAAAAAAAAAAAGACAAATGAGTCATATGATAATCAATAAAATAAGTACCTATTAGTGTTTATAAAGCATGCTCTGTGGATTAAATTACTTTATAGCAGGCATTTATGCTTGATTTGAGATTCTGGATTAAATCTCAAAATGCCCAGAAAATTCCCTGCAGTATTAGCGCAACTCCAGATTCTCGCCATTCTAGCCAAAAGATCCTTACTCTATATCTTCTAGCTCAGTCTTTGGGACAAAAATCTCTTTTGAAGGGATCCTCGTTCCTCTGTATTGTTTAAGTCTATTAAAATTGTAGGCAGAACAGCTTTAATCCAGAAGTGAACCAAGACCTCCTACACTCCATTGCAGTTGAGAAAGCAAGCTTGCATAAAAGCGGGCTCAACTGCCTCTCTTGCTTCTCTTGTCAGTGGGTTGCTGCTCTGTTTTACAAATTAGGATGCCTATTTGGGTGTTTTAGTGGAGATTTTCTTGATTTTGATTTTATGTTTCCCTTCAGAGACCTCTTCCTAGTTCTTGCCGTTGTTTTTTGGCTTGAACATTCCATTAGCTATAGTGCTCTGCTTGGAGGTGTATGTTATTGCCATGTAACACAGCACTGGCGGTTGTTTATATAGGAAATTGGGTATTTCTTGCTAATGCAACACTTAGCAGGATTTCAGATAAGGTTCAGGCTCTCATACGGATATCAGAAACAAGCTTGGTTGTATTAGGGAACAAAACCCCAATATAATCTTTCCTGTATTAGGACAGTTACTTTTATGGAACCTGACAGGGGCTAGGGAGCAGAAGCTTTCTCTGAGGTGCCTATGCTATAATGTTGTGTGAAGATTCTTGCTCTCCTGAGAACTCTCGTCCTGAGCCCTGTTGAAGGCAAGATACTAGAAGCAGTGTACTCAAAGATGTGACTCAGGACAGCCATTTCTTTGTTTCTCTGTATGTATGCCAGTATGCATTGCAAACTGAATTGTAGTAGTTAGGTGTAAACAGTCTTTTACCACCTGGTCATAGCTAAGAGTGACCTTCCTATTACTCCTGAATTAGGACTACTTGCCATAGGCTAACTCAAATCCTTTTCAAAAACTGATTGATTAGTGTATGAATTAGCTCTTCTCCAATAAAATAAAAGCATGGTACAGTGGCAGTTTTCCTTTTAAATCCATCATTAGCCCTCATGTCTACAGTATTTCATAATAGAAAGTAGATGATCTCGTGGGAGGAGTAGTGTGGAAATCTGGGGAGAAGAGGCAAGGATCTGGTTACAGTTTTGATGTGAGGGTCCTGTCATCTACCATTGGTTTTTTTGTTGTCTCATGGATTACTTGAGAAAGTTATTTTACCAATCTGTACTTTATAATGTACTGCAAAAGGGCCCTTGTGATAACTTCTCTGAATAGGCGTTTTTTGATATATTCATGTGACA
The DNA here is from genome assembly GCA_013397275.1 of Burhinus bistriatus. Classification (NCBI taxonomy): domain Eukaryota; kingdom Metazoa; phylum Chordata; class Aves; order Charadriiformes; family Burhinidae; genus Burhinus; species Burhinus bistriatus. Next base: position 197,854 of record VYXH01008228.1, read on the forward strand.
AAATAGTGAAGTGAAAAAAAGTGTAGTGTCTATCTTCAAGATTCATCCTCATGTGAGACACTTTTTTTTTCGTGCAGATTAGAAGTGGTACATCAGAGATCCTGGATGAGACCATTCCACTCAGTAAAGACAAGGCGATGGAAATGAACCATATCTATGCCAAAGTTAATAAATTAGAGGTTTGTTCATTGCATTAGAAAATTTACATCCTTCTTTTTATGTTTTATAGGTTAACTGTCCAGGTATTTATATGGAACACTTGGATGTTTATGGCTCTCTATTGTCTTATGTTTGTTTTTAAATCAGTATGTTTACCCATGGTTCAGCACATATAAGTGTTTATGGTTTTGGAACATCACTGAATAATTTATTGCTGTGGATTCTACAATTTCTAATGGTAGATTAAAAGCATTAGTTGTGGTTTTGATGTTAATAATAATGCTAATGTTAATTTGTTTTGTGACTTGAAGGAGTATCTGTGAAACCATTTATAACTTCAAAGATTCAAGTCTCATATCCAGTGCTGGACATACCCATTTTAAGTTGTTGATGATTGTCTTATGTAGTAGTGGAGAGATCTCTGAGCTCCCATCTTCTGTTGTGTCTGGTTTGGTGTTTGTTGTATCCTGAATGAGGGAAGCCAGTATGACTCACTAAGACGATGCCCTCACCATATTTAGCAAGCAGTATGTTAAAAGCTGTGTCAACTGAGGGCAAGTTTGCCTCTGGGAGGAATATAATGAAAACATGACAAGATAAATTGTGTAATGTTTAAAATCAGTTTTAATTGACTCAAAGTGAAAGAAAGTAACTGTTTGTGGCATTAAATCCAGATGGGCAGTGCTTAAGCCTCAGGCTCTACCCCTGTACAAAGTGATATCCTCTGGTAAGGTTTATTACTCTGGGAGGGACAGGAGAATTGACTTAGCTTTCAGCAAGTTTTATTTAAAGAAAATTCATTGTTTGTAGTTTGCATTTTTACACCTACATTTAATAACAGATTTGTCAAACCATTTCATATCTTATGGACTTACACAGCATCAGGAGAAAGCTTCAGACATGAAACTTGAGGCAAGTAATTTTAGAACAAAGTGGGAGTCAACTGTTAACTTGTTTAGAACCAGTCCAATTTTCAGAACTGAGTACCCCAGTCCAAGAAATAGCTAGTGGGTTCTCAACGTACTTGACAATTTGGCCATACTTGAATGTATACATATGCGAGGACTATGAAAAATGGCTAAGTGAATCAGGTTCCAAACCAACTGTTCCTGGAATTGTCTCACCCATTTAGGTCTTTTTGCACATTCCATGCTTAGAGGTGGTTGGGATTTTTTGGGGACTGTGAGGGAGTGTTTTTGTCTTTGAACAGGAAAATAAAATTAAAACTCTAAGCAATTACTTGTGCCAAAAGTATGGTAAGCAACAAGGCTCCTTATTACTTTTTTTCCCTGTAATACAGGGAGGTGAAAACCAAAACCTTCCTGACCCCATTCTCTTGCTGCAACTGTAACAATATAGTAATTTGGAATATGAAGAAAACACCAGTCTTTGCTAGGCTGCAGGTTGTCCCTTAATAATGCAGCAGAATGTTGTTGAGAGGCTTTTTTTGGTTATCAAGGGAGGATAATACCTTGATTGGCTAGGAATCAGTTTTTCTCCCTAACGTTACCAGCTGTAATGGCAGTAATCTGAGAGCACAAGACTAAATTGGCAATTTGAGCAGTAGTTAATGTTTTAATTAGAACTTTTAAATTTAAAGCTTAGCATCCGTGGGGATTTTCAAGGGAGAAATTAACTTGTACTCCCAAGAGTAGGAACCATTATATATAACCTATGTAACCGTTACTGTTGTGTAATGTTTATATAGGATGAGAATCTGCTGGGTTTTAATTTTGATGTTGCCACTGGTACGCTTTGGGCAATTAATTTACCTGTTCAGCATCACCTTCCCCATCCTTAAAATGGGCAGTGCTCAACTTCTCAAAGAAACAAAAAAAAAAAAAGTTGAAGCCTAATTATTAATAGAGAGTATCAAAACTCTTTACAAACTGTTCTGTATGTTAACAAATAAATACTGTGTTCTTTCTAGCTGGCTTTTCCTTATGGCTCAAATTTCAACTGGAACTGAACACAGGTATGTTTTAGGTCAATAATTCCTGACTTTTTTTTAGCTAAAATCACCTGTCCTTATCTTTTCCTCTGCTGTCTCCTCTGTCTTACCACTTGGGCCACTTTCTCACTCCCACCAGTAGTAGCAGTGTCTTTGCAGGTTCTGAAGAGCTTTTCACCTCACTGCTGAAATGTTGCCAGACATTTAGACACTAAGCAAGTGCTTACATACTCCTTATGCTGAAAAGGGAGCAAATGTCTGCCCTGAGGTAAGGAGAAAAATTAGCTGTAGGTCATGACCAGTGTTTCTTCTCATGGCTGTAAACATCTGTAGTCTACTTCTGAGTACATGCCCCTTGGATATTTATATTAGCAATAGTGCACTCTGAAATCTTGCTAAAGCTTTTTCTTTGACTTCTGATCTCTAGCTAGGATAATGTTGAAACAGAGCACAGGTGCTTTTAATTTTCATTAGGTGTTTTTCCTCTCTCCATAGGCATTGGTTAAAATGGTTGCACACCATGTTTCCTTCCTAGAAGAGCAAGTGCTTGAAGCAGACAAGAACCATGGCACCTTTCTTAATACTGTTTGCAAATTATTTCAGTGTGTAACTATCTCGTCATTTAAAAACGTGAGTATTTTTAAAGCTGCTTCCAGCAGAGGGGAAAGTGATGTTAAATAACCTTGTATCAAATGCAGCCTTAGAGCATATTTAATTTTAAGTGGTGTAAAAGAACTACGTACAGTTTGCTTCTGTAAAGGAATTTTTTTTACATTTTTAAAAATTTTCAATAATTTTCTTATTTTTAAGATTTGCTACATAGGCATTGAATAGTTCCAGCACTAATTCTTGCATTTCAGTTTTCTACATTTTGCTCCTGAATGAAAGGATTTTCTCTGTGTGTGTATATATATGCGCAAATGGGAAGCTTGCTGTACATCATTGTGCAGTGAGAGACATAAGCATAGATTGTTCTGTTTAGTCTTTGTTTTTATGTCAGTTATGTCAAAATTCCTTTATAGGGTCCATGAATGAGCACTAGAGGGGGATGAGAACTCTTTCAGTGAGTTTTAGCAATATTTGCTGATAGAAGAAGAATCTTGAGAGTCAGAGATAATGAGATCTGATGTAGACTCAAGGAATATTTTCATAGTCTTCATCCTTTCTGTCTCTGTTCTTTTCCAGTAGTGTCTTCATACCACTTACCTTTACACTCTGTTTTCCCTCCCTAAGCTCCCAGGTCATTCTCGAAATCTGTCATTTCCCCAGCAAATCATCACAATCTCTAGTTAGCCTTTTCTGAACTCATCCTTTCCCTCTTGATGTGAATCTACCATGTTTTCAGTCTAAGCATACCTCTATCGGGATCCTTGTTCTAGTCTCAACTACCTCCCTGCTTGCTTTTGTCCCTTCTGTATTTCCACCATTGTTTCCCTCCTCATTTTCTTCCAGGGGGCTTCCGTGCCAGTATGCATAATACTGGGTAGGCAATCATACACAGGTATTGGTGATCATGTATGTACAGCTGAACTGCTCCAAATTTTTATCTGGTGTCATAGCAACCTCTGGAAGCTTCAGTTGAACGAAAAGTCCAGTTCAGTTTCTGCAGATCCAGGACAAACCTTAACTGCTTAAAGAGAATAATGAATATTCAGTCTGGTTAACAGAGGCGCGGACAGGAGATGGTGCATACTGATTTCATCTTCAGCTGTCAAACTCTAGTGAATCTTTAGAAAACCATAACTCAGTAAAGAGTTGTAACTTGGCCAGATTTGGTAATATTTTCATAGGAGTGGGAAAATATGTCCCTGATATGAGGGCAGTTTACTGCCAATTTAAAATCTCTACTGTAGCTTATGAAGGTACCGGAGCTTTTCAAAAGAGCTAAACAACACATTCTTTCCCTTAATTTCATTATCCGAATTGGCTTGATTTTGTTGCATAAAACTTTCCAAACATGTTAAACCTGCAGCAGATACCCAGTCTGGAAAATATATCAAAGCTGGAAGTTTTGCAAGGTTGGTCTGCCTATACAAATACTGCTGTATAACTGGGATGCCAATAAGAATGTGGAAAAGGCCAGACTATTTACTCAGAAGCTGGCTTGAGTTGAGCTTGAAGACATTATAGTGTTTACAGTTTGTTTTTTTCCTTATAATTACAAAGAAAATCTTTGAAATACTGTGTAACTGTGTATTAATGCTTGCAGGCATCTTAGAATGATAATACTAGTGAACAAAAGAGAAAAATAAATAGGTAATGCTGTAGGTTCCTACTGTATTGATCTTATCCCTCCCTCCCATCCTTTCCCCCAGAAATAGTATGTCTAGAAAGCATGGTGAGAGAGGTAACAAGGATGAGCACAGATAAGGAAAAGTTCTTTCACAGAAATTTCTAACAGACACAGACTCAGCCTGAGGGAGGACAGGACAGAGATTCATGAAGTCATTCTATATGTGGGGCAGGTGAATAGAGAATGATTATTCACTCCCGTAATTCAAGAACAAGGGTCATCCAATGAAATTATCAGCAGGCAGGTTCACAATACAAAAAGGGAGGCACTTACTTTACACAATGCATTAATATGTCATAGAACTTATGTCCACAGGATGTTACATATCCTCAAAGCAATTAGACAAATTCACGGGGAAAAAAAATCAGCAATGGGTATTAAACAAAATATCCATCCTTTAGCCACATATTCTTGAAGACCAGGAAGTAAGTTTATATATTTGCCCTTTAAACCTTTCCCTGGGCAACCCCTTCAATTGGCCACCACTTAAGAGGGATTATTTGGCTGCATGGACCTTTGAATGATGCAGTAGAGCTACTTGTTAATAACTTTTGCACTGTGGTTCTCACTGTAAATTCTGGCTCTGAATGACAATGCTCTGTGCTGGTAAGGGATTATTCACTTCTAGTAGAAGTGTGCAGGAAAGGATTGAATTGTTTAAGGACATAAAGTTTGAATTTCTGCAGCAACTTTCCTTTTGGTTTGACTGTTGCCTGAAACCTAATAAGATCTATGCAAACTATCCAAGTTTCTGTACTCTCTCCAAGTCTGTTTCTTTCTAGTTGTCCATCCCTTTTCCCCTATTAGGTAAGATACCATTGCAGAGATGCCCTTTTGGCATCTTTTGCATTTGAAATTTAGGACTGTTCTGACCATTTTTGTAGGTGAGTTTAACTTGTTCTGAAATGATAGTATCCAGCTTGTGTATCTTCTCTCCATAGTCTTGATCAGACCGGGTAAAAATGTTCAAGAGTTCCCCTCTCTCTGAGTAGAGTAGGTCCATGTCTATGTATTTCATCTGTTTTTTTCCCCTTCTAATTAAACATGCATGCCATTTTAAATGTAAGGGAATTCTCATTCTCATTGTTTTGCAATTATGTTTCAAAGTGCAGCAAAGTCCTGCAATGTTTGTCTCTTATTTTTGGCTGTGTTTTTTGGGTATTCAGAAAGTTGTTTTGCATAGACTTCAGTGCACAGTAACACTGGGAAAGGTGTCTAATCTGTGGAAGAAAAATGAGTAATTAGAATTCAGTTTTTGTGTTAGGAATATCCAGAGGTGGTCTGAAAAGAAACGACCTTATACTAAATATAAATTACAAATATGACTGGGTAAGTCTGACAGGTTATAAGAATATAACACCTCCTGAGGGAACAGAACAGAGGAAATAACTTTCTCTTGTGAAGTTTGCGGCTCTGTGGAAAAAAAGCTTTTCTTCTGTAAAGCTTGAACTTTGATTTCAAATCTTTTATCCAAAGATGTTATCTGTGCCCTGGCTGAATGGGGTTCAGCAATCTTAGAGAAACGACAGGAAATCTATTTTAGAAAACTTCAGCATGTGGAGTTTCAAAAAAACACTAATATCTTTTCCAATAGAAGAAAACTGAATGTCACCAACTCTTGCTGTTTTGTCATGCATCTTGTGATATCTGGCATTTTCTTAAAGCCAGAAATTTTCTTTCAATGTCATTGGCTGGGAACCTTGACAAATATTTATTTTTAGACTAATTTTTAATGCTTGTATAGTTGCAGGGAAAGGCTTATATGATCATAACCACCAAAAAATCTCATGCCGATGGTATCAAGAAAAAGGTGCATGTTTGTTAGATTTTTTTTTTTTCCGGAGGCTTTTTATTGTCTTTTTCTTTCTCCTAATATTGTCATCTCTAGAACAGCAGCTGCTTATCTGAGGTGGGGTTTGCTGTCTTGTCCTGGCTACGGTGCTGGCTAATGGTTGTTCCTGACACCTGGGGTAGATTCTGACAAACTGAACTGGGAAATCCATAATGGGATAATGAAGCATTCTCTGTGTTACTTTATTAGTTCACCTGAGCTCAGTAATGAGCAAAAGTTATTGATGAGTTATACTGACTACAGTATCTAGGAAAGCGACCTGTACTTAACAGTTTTCTGTGGTTACCAGTGTAAAGTGTGGAAGTGGACATAAACTTCCGGCTGTCGTCTCCATAGATTGATAGTAGATTCATACTCTAAGAGAAGAAAGCTCAGAAGGACTAAGGAACTATGTAGAGTTGAGGCTTTGGTTAATGTAGAAGACAGCTAGCTGGGTTTGAATTTTCATAAATAAATCTTAACAAAAATAAATCCTTGGAATAAGGAATCTTTCCTGTATTGAGACTTTGCATTTTTTTAACTTTTGCAGATCGTCCTTCAAATGTGACTTGATGTCAGTTTCAGCTATACTATTTGCTATACATTACCAATTTATTTTCTTGAAGACTCCAAAGCAGCACATATTGGGATTTCTGTTACTGTCTTTGCACTGACAATGTGTGATCGCATATATGTCATGCTACTTCTTTATGTCCTAATTTACCTTACAAGATAATGTTTACTGTTTCCAAAGTGCTATGAGATTTTTCTGACAGCCTTGAAGAAAAATATTTGTTAAATTATTGGTAAAACATACCAGATGGGAAAGATGCGAAGAGAGAAAATAGAGCAGAGTATTTCAAAACTGGGGGTGTACTATGTTCATATTTAAAATATTAATTTTCAAGTGCTGAATACTACCAGCCATTTTTTTAATATTGGGGAAAATAAAAAGATCTGACATGTACTTAAATATTTAATGTTAAGAACTCTGGGGGTATGTTCAGCTTATTTTACCTGTAGCTATGCTTGAAGTTCATCCAGTTCCATTCTGATTTGTACTGATTCATTAACTGGTTTGGGAGCCTCAGAGAGGTCACACTACTTCTGTGCTGAGCAAGATAACACTTAAAAATGGGAAGATTCAAGTGAGGGGATGCAGTAGGCCCAGAAGTGAAGATTTCAGCTACCCATGGCTTTAGCCCTCATTCGCCTGCTTCTTTGAGAGAGCCTACACAATTCTTGAAGTTAAGCAAGAGGTTCTCGCTAGTTTGCTAAGTCTGGCGTATAGCGGAAGAGCTTGAGAGAGACTGTAACACTGTGCTTGGACATCAAGCACTCGTTTGGAGGAGCAGATGAGAGTGCTTGGGGCTTGAACACTGCACACAGGAGGATAAATGTACATGCGCACACACTTGTGTATTGAGAACATTAGGGAAGGCTGGGGGAGAAGCGGGAGTTTGGGCTGGTGGGATCCAGCAGGCACATCTGCAACACTATTGACGGTAACAGTATGCAGTTTTCAAGTGTGCGTGTACAAAAGTCAAAATACAAAATACTGTCTTTTCCCACTTGAACCAATTTTGTTTGAATGCACCTACAGCAGGTGTAAAAAGTCTTTACACTAGAAATGTCATTGTTGGACTGTCCAAAGCAGGACAGCAGAGTGGCACATAAATAAGGATTTGTGCAGCACGTGTTCTGAGTTACATACATAGTGATGGGGAGAAGCTGTAGTGTAGTTGCTGCTCTGTAGAGAGCATTTGGTGCAAAGGGTCTTTTGTACTAAACAGATGCCACTTAGGGGAGACATCAGCTTTTAATCGAGCCATCATGCTGAAATGGAAGTGGGGAAAAAAAAATTCTCAGGCTTATGTGCAACGAAGAAGTTAAAATAACAATGTAGATTCTTTTTTTTTTTTTTT